>JBBBDQ010000284.1:6655000-6730000 GCA_037127315.1 Ascarosepion bandense | reverse complement strand
AAGAACTTTTGAGCATGGACTAGACTGCAATGAGGTTGTTTCATCGAACACTAAAAATTGTTACAAAAACCTGACCAATTTAACCAAAAACTTGATTGGTTTTCTTAAAGAGCCAATCAAAATAAGCCTTTCACAAACTCCTTTGAATCCATCATAAAAATCCAGAATAGGAAATTAGTACATACTAAACCTGAATCATTTTTAAGAAAGTTAGTATAGAAAGTAATGAAATTGAACATAGAAAAGGCTGCATTAGAGTTAGTTTCACACAAAACCACAAGTTACTACAAAACCAAAACATAAAACTGAATATTTGAATCATGTTCTTAAATAGCCTACTCAGATCAAGACCTTCATATGGATATCATGCATGACATCGAACCCATTCAGAAATATCTAAACTGTCAGCTGTATACAATCGCTTTATTAGATCAATGAATAAATGGCTTTGAGCAAATGAAGCCAGTAGAGCTTAGGGAAGACTAATCTTTCTCAAATCTCTTTTCAGTGGTGCTTCATGCTGGAAGCATCTCCCTAGTACATTAAAGAAGATCCTTCCTTGTTAAATCGATCATGGAGAGATTCAAATGCAAGTTTCATTGTCAGAGCACCAATTTCCTGACTACTCAGCCACATGCTCATCAAAATAAATTCCTAAATATCTACCAAATTCAACCAATAGTCATTTATTTACATATAGTAGAAAACCAGTGAAAATTAAACTCAATAATTTACAAAATCAACTGGTGTTTTTCATTTGCTTTTGTTTTTTATGGGTTATCAACATTTTGTTGGTTATTTAAAGACAGAAAATATTTTTAGATTTTAAAAATTTTGGGGAGATAATAATGATCTTCTTATACAACTCATACTAGTTAACTCGTAGCTTGTGGAGAAAGAGATGGATTCATATCAAAGCATATTTCCATCTACATAAATATATTTGTCCATATTTCTGATATGAGATATTATAATTATTTACACTATTTACATTATTCAGATTGTTGTCCTCATCTTTGTTGTCATATTCACAATGTTTCAGTTATTGTACTCCCCAACTTCCTTCTAGTGTTTGGAATTTCAAACTGAACCCTTTATTCCATTCGCCAAGGTAGATTGTTCTAGTTCCATGAGCCATGCTTTTTCCTGATTTCTTGGTATCAGTTATCTCTTTGTGAACTCAACTTTCTAAGTTTTTTTTTTATTCGCCTCTACTCTTGCCAGGTATTGAACTCACAACTGAACTTGATTGGGTCAAGTCTGGATCCAACCAACACTTTTATTAACTGTGCTATGCGTCCATGATCCAGATTTGTGAATTAAATACCTGGCTACAGCAGAGGTTAAGAGAAAAATCTTACAGAGCTGAGTTAAAAGGGAGATAACTTCTACTGAGATATCTGGAAGCAACGTTACTCATGGAATGAGAACAATCTACCCTAGTGAAAATAAAGGGCGCAGGTCAAAATTCCAGTCACATGAAGATAGTCAGAGCGTACAACAGCCAAAACATTGTGAATATGGCAACAAAGATGAGGACAACAGTCTGATCAAAATAAATAATGTAATATTACAGTATAACCCGGATATAAGAAACCCTGATATAAGAGAAAGTCGGATATAAGAGAGATTTTCTCTGGTCCCAAATTAGAGCCTGTGGTAATGTATATAAAATAGACCAAACCCGGATATAAGAGAACTTTTATTCGGTCCCAACAACTCTCTTATATCAAGGTTATACTAAATATAATTTAATCCAACTAAAACTCGGTTCTCTGATTTCCAATTCCAAGCCATTATTCCTTTCATCTCCAGTACCTGGTATTCCAAAGTGGTCACCCATCTGAGTACTGATCAAGCCTAACATTGCTTAACATTTTGGATCACACAAAATAAGATTAGGAAGGAAGCCCATATCTCTACCAGAAAGTGTAATAATATCTAATGGATCTAATTTCCTGAACAAATTTTATTAGAAAGATTTTGATAAATTTTAATCAACAGTAGAATTTTTTCATGTAAGAATTACTTTTCTTTACTAAAGCCTGTACTTGAGAGGAACTGAAGATAGTGGATTACAGTCAAATTTGTTATAGTGAGTTTCTAAGTGTTGCTTAGAGGTGGTACATGTTCAAAAGTATGGAGCACCTACTGAGAATCATAGATCATTTTTCATTCATAATTGATCTAGCACAATAATCTTGCTAACCATTACACTATATCAAAGTGTCCATAATTTTTTTTATAAGTAAGGTAGTCATTGGGGGGAAAAAAACAAAACAAAAAAAAGCTAAAGGAAACTTACTTTTGCACTTGATAAATTTGGAACGTATTCAACCAATAAAGTTGCCATACTAGGCAAAAACTTAATAAAAGAGACAGAATTATAACGGCAACTATTATTACTATCTACTAGTCAGGTACATGTTACTTTACTGACCATAAGATGATCAAGTTTCAGATTTAAATTGTTTGTCCATTTAAATTCCTACATTTATTAGAAAATATATTCAGGTTTAAATACAAGAGTTATACAACATTCTTTCAAAGGCTGCGAATTTTGGCTAATATGTTTTTCCTCTAACCCAGGATTGTTGCTGAACAGAATTGCAAATCAGATGTGCATTTTGTTTCATTTGCATTGCATATGCATGTATCTTTAGCATGTGCACATGTATAATTTAATCCAATGATAAGCCTAATATTTTTTTAAATAAAAAAATTGTATTTTTTACCAAATGATTTTCTAAACATTCAATAAAATCTTATAAATATCTAATTTTTTAGGGCTTAAAAAATATTCTTTTTTGGCCTCCAACCTTAGGATGTTGTTGTTCAGCCCAGAGTAAAGCTTGTGCTGACTGAGTAGGAGGAAAGATTGTGTGTGCATATGTTTGTGTTCGCAGCATACATATATATATATATATATATATATATATATATATATACATGGATGCAAAGTAACACTCAGTGTAAGTTGGATAGAGAATCAGCCCATCTTTTCCAATATAGATTATTTTTACCAATTTTTGTTGCATGTTCAGTACAACTTTTTTAAAATCCTGTAATATTTTCAGTACCACTAAAATAACTTGTATTTATTAATTTTAGAAGAAAAAAAAATTAGTAGATTTACTTTTTCAGACCAATTTTTTAATCTTTTCAGTCAGTTTTTTTATTCTCTCTCATTTCTTTCTCCCTAAAAAAAGAAGCAAATCAAAATTTGTTTTAATAAATAGAGATGTATATCTGGCAAATAGTTACACCCCCTTAAACACTGCTGGTTTCAGGTTGACAAAGACTGACAATGAAATAATAGTAAAGCATGAAACTTAGTTTCGAGGATTCAAAGTTCACAGTTATATTGCTGGGGGACAGATGGTATTCTTTGATTTAAGAAGGATTAAAAATAACAAAATCTCTTAATATCAAAGTCAGGGCAGATGTAATTTAGCCGGAATTTAGCAGTAGTAAACAAAAAATAACTGATATAAAATTCATCTGAAATTTTATTTTTGAAGTCTGTAGTTTCAGTGTAAAGCAAAATTAGATTAGCCTACCTGGGAAAGAAATTAATCATCACCAACCACTTAAATTGATCTATTGGTTAAAACTAAAAGTTTGTTCTTCATTATATTTAAGTTGCGGATCACATCTGGAAACAATGTCAAATAGGTCTCTTTTCTTTCATGCAGAAGCCACACATCAAGGAGATTAACATAGCTAATTTGGTGTAAATGATTTTTATCTCTTGATTTGAATATTCTGAGTATGTTGACTACCAACTGAATCATGCAAAATTGGTTATTTTTAGCCAATATCTTGCATGGATAGCTATCAACTTCAGTCGTTCTGCTAGAACATAGACCACTGAAATTGTGCAAAATATTTTTAAGATTGTTGATTCACAGTATCTTCTCCGTAAATTTAATAAATCTTTTTAAAATATGAGATATACTTTTACCTTTCTTAAAAAGAAAATATACATATATATATATATATATATATATATATATATAAATTAACCTAGTGAGCCAACAAACCTACCAAGGTTTCACCTAAACGGATCTTCAGAGAAGGTTGATTACTCGTCTCAGGTTTTTCTTTGGGCTACGTACTGGCTTGGTCCAAATTGCTTTGGCTGATGTTCATGTGCTTAGCTCTTTCTTTTTTTACATCCATTTTTTCCTTCCGCATATATACACGGAGGGTTTTTCAAAACAAGTATAGTGATAATTTTGCATTTATATATATATATACATATATATATATATATATATATATATAATGGGCTGAAAATATTGCTTATTTTTCCTATTGGTAATGTTAGAATCAATAAATAAAAATATGTTAATTTTGACAATTCTTATTGAAAACCAAGTGCTGTGATGACAACTGTCACAATACATTCAAAAGTGATCTTTTTTTAATTAAGTCAGTCACCTTATACCTAACAGTTATAAATATCAAAATTATTGATTCTTTTATTGATCTTTTCAACAGATTTTCAAGTCAAAAAAGGCTTGATATAATGGTTGACTGCCTGGCTGTTTCCAAGTATACATAGCTACAAGGGAGGCTAGCTAATCCTTCTTACAGACGCCTGCTGAGACATATTTGTTTTTTTGGCGGACCTGTATGACACTAACACCACCTTTAAATTTGTTGATTTTTCAAGTTTTTGGACTTTTTTTAGTGCAATCTTATCGATTATTACATAAAGATTCCGATTATCAAAAAAATTTGGAAATATTTAAACAATTTTATGGGGGGCTCAGTTTCTCATACAATGTTATAGTAAATTGATCCTCCATTTTAGATCCACTCGGGTTGGCGTCGCTTTATTTACAGTTTTTTTTATGAGTTCTGCCCTTTTTAAAACTGAGAAACTGAGCCTCCCCCCCACACACACCTAAAATTGTTTAAATATTGAAATTTTTCCAAATCTTTTTTGTCATTCGGAAAGTTTAGGGTGGAATCGATAAGATTGCACTGAAAAAGTAAAAAAATTGATAATCAACAAATTTACAGGTGGTGGTAATGTTGTACTGGCAAGTGGTCTCAAAATGGAGGATCGATTTACTATAACGATGCATAACAAACTGAGTCCCCACTAAAATTGTTTAAATATTGAAATTTTTTCCAAATTTTTTTGTCAGTCAGAAAGCTGTAATCAATAAGATTGCAGTGAAAAAATTCCCAAAAAATGAAAATCAACAAATTTAAAGTTGGTGGTAGTGTCATACAGGTCCGCCATTTTTTCAACACTCTCAGAGCTAACTGATGTATATTACTGCAATGATCCTGAGGGAAGCCAAGATAACATCTCATGAAGAGAGCAAACAGCCTGGTACAATCGGCTCAAACCATCAAACACAATGACTTACGACCATCAATGGCTTCTGAGCAGTTTTCCCTACTGAATTTAACACACAAAATTAATTTTTGATATGATTTTCAGGTACTTCTCAATAGTGCTTCATGCTGGCATCATCTCCCAAGTACATTAAAAAGACCCTGCCTTTTCAAATCAGCCATGATGAAATTCAAAAACAGGTTTCATGGTTGGAACATCAGTTTTCTAAAATACTCAGTCATGAGCTCATTGAAATAAATTTCCTCAAATCTACTATATTCTACATATAGATATTTATTTACATTTGTAAGGCTACTATACATGTATAATTTAATCTAATAATAGGCCTATTTTTTTTTTAAATTATTCTATTTATTACCAAATGATTTTTCTTAAATGGAAAAAAAATATATATAATGGGCTGAAAATATTGCTTTCTTTACTACCTGTAATGTTAAGGATATGCATTGTGGTGCAATGCTTATAGACTTGGAATGAGAAATCGGAGAGCTGAATTCAAATTTCAGTTGAATTCCTTGCATTCACTTATGCGCAAATACCTTTGGGAAAGGTATGAATTCATTTCTTCCCTCCAGTTATGGGTTAAATAACAAGACAGATTGGGTTCTTTAGCCTTGGCTGGCAACCAGTCTACTACAGAAGGTAATGGCAACCTACTGCGGGATAATCTTCTCCCCAGTCGAGACATGATCACCGAAGCGTGTATCATGTATGGCATTTAACTGACTGAATGTTAAAATCAGTAAATAGAATATATGTCAATTCCCCAAATCTGCCATATTCAACAAATAGATATTTATTTATATAAGTAAATAGCCAGGTAAAATTATCTTCAGTTTATAACAGAATACTTTTCAGATGAAATATCTTCTTGGATGAAAGAAGATATTTACCCATTAAGAGAGGTCAAAGTGCATCTCATATTCCAAAAAGATTTATAAAATTTAGGGAGAAGGTACTGTGAATCAACAAAAACGTTTTGCAAAATTTCAGTGTTCTATGCTCAGACATGCTAGGAACAAATTCACTTTGCAAGGGCAGCTGGGTTTTTGATTGATTTTTTTTAATTTTTTACTGCTTATCAACACATTGCAGGTTATTTAAAGCCAGAAAATACTTTTTGATTGTAAGAATTTTTTTACTTTTTGCAACTAATGATTTAGTGAAACAAATCTTGCTAAATGACCCATTACTATGCAGGAATTCATACATTTCCAAATGGTATTTGTTCATGAATGAATATAACAAACACAGCTAATTGAAACTTGGCTCTCTAATTAATAATTCCAAACTGTTATCTATTACACCACCCACACATCCACACTTACAGCACCTGGTATTCCCAAGCAGTCACCCATTTAGGTACTGACCAGGCTTAACATTACTTAACTCCAATTTCCAATTCCAAGCCATTATCATTAGATCACCTACATCTGACTTGCAGCACCTGGTATTCCCCAAGCAGTCACCCATCTGGGTACTGACCAGGCTTAACATTACTTAACTCCAATTTCCAATTCCAAGAAGCCATTATCCATTAGATCACCTACACATCCACATGCAGCACCTGGTATTCCCAAGCAGTCACCATCATCTAGGTACTGACCAGGCTTAACATTACTTAACTCCAATTTCCAATTCCAAGCCATTATCCATTAGATCACTACACATCCAAGCTTACAGCACCTGGTATTTCCCAAGCAGTCACCCATCTAGGTACTGACCAGGCTTAGCAGTACTTAACTCTAATTTCAATTCCAAGCCATTATCCGTTAGATCACCTACACATCCACACTTGCTTTGCAAAACCATTCCCCAAGCAGTCACCCATCTATAGGTACTGACCAGGCAACATTTACTTAACTCTAATTTCCAATTCCAAGCCATTATCCATTAGATCACCTACACATCCAAGCTTACAGCATGGTATTCCCAAGCAGTCACCCATCTAGGTACTGACCAGGCTTAACATTACTTAACTCCAAATTTCAATTCCAAGCCATTATCCATTAGATCACCTACACATCCAAGCTTACAGCACCTGGTATTCCCAAGCAGTCACACCCATCACAGGGTACTGACCAGGCTTAACATTACTTAACTCTAATTTCCAATTCAAGTCATTATCCTTTAGATCACCTACACATCCAAGCTTACAGCACCTGGTATTCCCCAAGCAATCACCCATCTAGGTACTGACCAAGGCAACATTACTTAACTCTAATTTTCCAATTCCAAGCCATTATCCATTAGATCACCTACACATCCAAGCTTACAGCACCTGGTATTCCCCAAGCAGTCACCCATCTAGGCAATGACCAGGCTTAACATTACTTAACTCTAATTTCCAATTCCAAGCCATTATCCATTAGATCACCTACACATCCAAGCTTACAGCACCTGGTATTCCCAAGCAGTCACCCATCTGGAAGCAATGACCAGGCTTAACATTATAACTCTAATTTCCAATTCCAAGCCATTATCCATTAGATCTACCTACACATCCAAAACAGCACCTGGTATTCCCAAGCACGGTCACCCATCCTAGGTACTGACCAGGCTTAACATTACTTAACTCATTCCAATTCCAAGCCATTATCCATTAGATCACCTACACATCCACGCTTACCAGCACCTGGTATTCCCAAGCAGTCACCCATCTAGGTACTGACCAGGCTTAACATTACTTAACTCCAATTTCCAATTCCAAGCCATTATCCATTAGATCACCTACACATCAGAAGCTTACAGCACCTGGTATTCCCAAGCAGTCACCCATCTGGGTACTGACCAGGCTTAACATTGCTCCAATTTCCAATTCCAAGCCATTATCCATTAGATCACCTACACATCCAAGCTTACAGCACCTGGTATTCCCAAGCAGTCCTCCATCTGGGTACTGACCAGGCTTAACATTACTAACTCTAATTTCCAATTCCAAAGCCATTATCCATTAGATCACCTACACATCCAGCTTACAGCACCTGGTATTCTAGCAGTCACCCATCTAGGTAATGACCAGGCTTAACATTACTTAACTCTAATTCCAATTCCAAGCCATTATCCATTAGATCACCTACACATCCAAGCTTACAGCACCTGGTATTCCCAAGCAGTCACCCATCTGGGTAATGACCAGGCTTAACATTACTTAACTCTAATTTCCAATTTCCAAGCCATTATCCATTAGATCACCCTACACATCCAAGCTTACAGCACCTGGTATTCCCAAGCAGTCACCCATCTAGGTACTGACCAGGCTTAACATTACTTAACTCTAATTTCCAATTCAAGCCATTATCCATTAGATCACCTACACATCCAAGCTTACAGCACCTGGTATTCCCAAGCAGTCACCCATCTAGGTACTGACCAGGCTTAACATTTACTTAACTCTAATTTCCAATTAAGCCATTATCCATTAGATCACCTACACATCCAAGCTTACAGCACCTGGTATTCCCAAGCAGTCACCCATCTAGGTAATGACCAGGCTTAACATTACTTAACTCTAATTTCCAATTCCAAGCCATTATCCATTAGATCACCTACACATCAAGCTTACAGCACCTGGTATTCCCAAGCAGTCACCCATCTAGGTAATGACCGGGGCTTACTTAACATCAATAATTGTACAGGAACCATGTTTCAACATGATATGGCTGTAAGCCTAGCAAGAATCAAGTTTTCAATCTGAGAACTACATGTTCCTCAGTAATCTGTGATATATTGTTTGCTTACTCATAGTAGCAGTTGTAGTATAATCAATGAATTTGCTTGAATTTCTTAGATAGAGTTTTAGTTTCTTCTTCAGCTTGTTTTTAGTGAAAGCTCAGTTGCATACATTCTCTGATGTGTTAATTTTTATAAAGTAACAAACATATATTAGAAGACAAAAAACACTTTAGTCTGATTTAATATTGATATTCGTTAAATTGAAACCTCCTAAGCCCACGGACATGTGAAATGTGAAAAAGAAGAAAAAATTATTATGAACGGCTTGCAAAACTAGTAAACATATTATTACATGATGACAAATGCAATTCAACTGCCTGAACAATAATAATAATACAAAGCATGGATTTCATGATTCTAATCAGAATTGATTGATTTTAACATGTTCTATACTTGGGAATTAAGATGGGCTACAGTAAATATCCCATTCATTACCACAGATTTGCTTGTCAGTTGTCTGACTTTAACAAATTGGGCATGTCTCCCAAGAGGTTGACACACTGTGCATCTCAATTTATAAGTAGGAGTAGTAGGGGAACATCATGGTTAGATGTTTTTTTTTTCTTTTTGTTTGAAAGATAAGGCAGCCAAGGTGACTTGAGAGTCACATCTAGATACTTGGGAACACCTGCAACCAGACTACATTGACTAGATTAACCAAACTAAAGTTGTTTCAAATTAGGTTCAACCACAAGGTTATCTTCTGTTTTTTACCAAACCTTTCATCAAATTGCTCATGGTTGGCTGTGATGCATATGCACGGTATACTATTATCAGACTAGTTGTTATGATGGGTACATTGGCTTTCTATATTTGTACTGTAGCATCACTTTGTTGACATGCTGCTCTTTCATTCAATAATAATAATAATAATAATAATAATAATAAACATTTGGTTGTGATGCATGAGCCTAGTATACTCTTATTGAACTAGGGTGTCATGATGGGTATATTACAACATTCTTGCTTGCTTGGCCAACATCCAAGAAGAAATTTCATTTGAAAAGCATTCTGTTATTCACTGAAGATAATTTTACCTGGCTAGCACTTGGGACATTTCCTGATGTCTGCAGCTAAAGCAACAGCCAGCTATATTAAAAAGGAATTTAAATTTTGTATCCTATGGATGTGCATTGTGGTGCAGTGGATATCGACTCGGAATGCAGAATCAGGGAGCCGAGTTCGAATTCCAGCTGAATTCCTTGCATTCACTTATGCGCAAATACCTTTGGGAAAGGTATTAATCCATCTCTTTCCTCCAGTTATGGGTTAAATAACAGGACAGATTGGGTTCTATAGCCTTGGCTGGCAACCAGTCTACCGCAGAAAGCAATGGCAACCTACTGCGGGATAATCTTCTGCCCAGTCAGTCATGTCTCTTTTGAGGTATGATTGCCCAAGCGTGTATCACGTATGGCACTTAACTGACTGACTGATCCTGTTGAAGTGTATGTGATGAACCAAACAGAAGTTATCTTTTATAGGGAAATAATTTGATTAGTTCCCTAACTCTTTTATCTGCAAGTTTGTTACTGGTTGCCATTAATGAGCAGTTATCTTGAGTAAAATCCAAGAACATGGCAAAAATTAAGGAGAGATTATAGCCAAGGACTTATTTGTAACAGGAAATTAGTAGCGGGAAAATTTGGTAAAAAAAATGGTGACATCTTATTTCACAAAGAAATATTTATTTTAGAAAAATTTTCTAATTTTAAAGAAGGTAGTTTTGGTGACAGTGGCATGAAGCAAAGGATCATGGGAACAAACAAAAGAGCTGAACCATCTCTCTCATAACTGTTATAAAACCAGTGTTTTGATTTTAACAGATGACTGAATTCTTAATTCTTAAATAACTTAAACAACTTTCAAAAAGTAATTTTCTTTTCTACAAAGTGATATGATTATAAAGATCAGATTTTGCAATTGGAAATTTACAAAATCAACATTCTGAATGAGAATTAAATTATCAAAGGTATGCTTCTGACATCCCATAGCATTAAGGAACCCTTAAATATGGTTTTTAAATCAGGTCACCTAAAAGTTTTACACTAATTCTGAAGAGGAGATTTTGATCTCAAAATATTAATGACCATTCTGAAGATGAGAATTTGATCTCAAAATATTAATGACCATTCTGAAGATAAGATTTTGATCTCGAAATATTAATGTATAATAAATAGGTAATGCCCAACAACTTCTTTACCTTCCTTTATTTTACTAAACGCATTGTGACAGCCTTCAAGACTTAACCATACACCTAATATACACAATGCTTCAAGCAAATTACAAAACTTTCCTTTTACATAAATGTTTTAGCATTTATTCTTGTTTGAAATAAAAGAAAATTATTTTTTTATAATGATGATTATTTTATAAATAATTGAAATCAGCTAACTGTGATTGGGGTTCTTTTCTAGTCTAAAAAGTTAATTAATCTGAGATATATAATTTTTTTTTTGTTTCGATCAAGTAATACCATGGACCAAAGATATGGGCAATGACAATGATTTGGAGAGGATGGAGATAAAAAGGAAACTGATACTTAACATCAGGAAAAGACAGCTGAAGTTTCTGGGACATGTTGTGAGAAAGGAAGGCTTGGAGAATCTGATGCTCATGGGACGGATAGAGGAAAGGAGAGACAGGGGAAAGCAATACGTTACGTAATTGATGGACTTGAGCAGATGGATTGCGGAGGAGGGTTTGGGAGGGGTAACTGGAGAAGGGGTGTTAAGAGCTACAAGGTATAGGGAGATTTGAAAGGCTATGATTACCTACGTCCTGAAGGGACATGGCACATAGTATCTTAGTAAGAATCAGAAATTCTAAGCCTCCTGAGACTTTGGGAGAATAAAATATTTTTTTGTACCCAAAAAGTTAACAGTGTTGGCACAGGGAGTGTGAAAGATTTGCGAAAGACTGAAATGAAACAAAAAATAAAAAAAAGAGAAAACATAAAACAAAAAAACAAAATGAAAAAAAAAAAACAAGTTGAAAAATGATATTTACACTTTGCATCTTTTTTTTTTATTTATGAATGAAAATGGAAAAAAAAACTTATGTAAACTTTGGCAATTTCAACATAAAAGACTTGAGAGAGGAAGGGGAGAAAATCTTTGTGATTTTTGTTTTTTTACCATGACTCATTTTCTGAATATATCTGTAAAAACATTCACCAACATTAATCATATTTTCAAGGTCATAGAACGCTAATATAAAATCATACAAATAAACTTAAGGATATTTCAAAATGAGCGTTAAATTTGATCATAGGGTCTGACTCTTCTTGTTCTTTAAAAATTGTATGATTTAACACAAATACTTCTTTAGTTAACACAGGTTCTTCTTTGGGTTCAACACAGAATAAGGGGAACACGTATACTTCTTATATATAGCCAAGACTGCAAGAATAGTAAATTTTTTCATATTCCAAATTCCTAAAAATAAAAATTTCTTTATATGCATTTTTTAAACATTTTTGTCTATAACCTCAAAAAGACTACAAATATTGTCAAATATTTTTAAAGCTATATTCATATAATGAGGCCAGGTAAAAATGATCACTTTCATTTTAAAACAAAAGAAAAAATAAAAGAATGTCCATAGCAAGTTTTAAAAATAAAAATTGTTACAAAGAGAAAAAAAAACAACAAGAAAAACAAAGACATTATCAGAGATTTCCATCTTCCATGAGTTAAAAAAAAAAATAGAAAGAAAAAAACAAGATGCAATATTTTTTTTGTATGTCTTTCTCATATTGTTATTATTATTTTTTTTTTTGCTTTACATACTTGTCTTTGAGGGGCTTTTGTTGTTAGTTCTGATTTTGTAATATCTGTCCTTTTTTTCAGTTTTTTTTATACATATCAAATTTATTATGTTCTTTAAATTTCAATCTTATATATATAATATAATATATTGATTGTTTAATACTTAGTTGTTGGTCCTAATAGGGTTAGACCAGTACACATTTGTATTAAAAAGTGTTCGATACAATTATATTGTAGAACTTTTGAATATTTTCCATTTTTAAACAAGTTATTTCACTACTCAGGTTTCTACCATGAGTGGTGTCTTCAGGCAAATTTTTAATAACCGATTTTACCTTTCACCGTTTTTCCTTTTTTAAGAATGCTCTTGTAACAGTCTTTTATTTGAACGTTCACATGGGAGGGAATTTATGAACGAGCATTGTTTAAATTAAAATGGATTATAAGGTTTTCATCCATGGATGTATGAACCTAAGAGGCATTTCTTAGTGTGGATGCATTTAGTCATAATTTCCGTTCTTTCATTTAACAGTTCGTCTTTATTTGGGTATATCATAATTTCTAATTTTTCTTCTTGGCACAGTCTACATATTTGCCCACCGTTATAAGGCTTGGCTGTTTTTACAATGCTCCACGTTATATCTGGGTCTTTTCCATATTTTGATTTCAATTTCCAGACATGGTTAGCCAATTTTGTATTGTTTTTTAATTTTTCTATTTTAAATGTAGCTCTGTGGTTGAACCACCTGGTCTTAAAGGTGTCTTTGGTTGAGCTTAAATATATTTTGTTTGAGCCATCTGGGTCATGTACCTCTGTCTTGTAAATTTGAACGTTCAAATAAAACGTTACAAGAGCGTTCTTAAAAAGAAAAACAGTAAACAGAAAAATTGGTTATTAAAAATCGCCTGAAGACACCACTCATGGTAGAAACCTGGACAGCAAAATAACTCATTTAAAAATGGAAAATATAATATAATATATATATAAATTGTCTTTCCCTAAAATAATAGGGATGAAATTAAAACTAAAAAAAAACAAAGCATAAAAGTAAAAATGTTTGGTTATATTTTTCAAAATGAAAACTTAACAACATTTTCCTTTGAATCTTTTTTTGTTTTTTTTGTTCGGAAAACATTTTCAAAAATTTAAAAAAAAAAAATTTGGAAATTAGAATATACAATGATTTTCTTTCTTTCTTTTTTTTAATTTTTCTTTCTTGAATCCAAGATATTCACCAGCAACAAAGTAAACCACCTTGATTTTGACCACAGACCGACCACAAAAGGGGAGGAAGGATGCATACTATCATTTATACAGGGTATGAAAACATCCACAACAAGGGAGACGGGAGGCAAATCAGTTTTAATAAATTGTTGTTTAACCATCTTTGAGATTTATACAAAAAAAAAAAAGAAGACATTTTGATATGGCTCGAATGGAAAAGAAATCCTGTTTTCAGAAGTAAGGAAAATGTTTTTTCTTTGTCCTTGAAAATATCATTATATAAAAGTATATGAATGTATATATGTGTAGCAATACATATGATTCTACATGTAAATATGTGTGCATGTATAAAATATATGGAATTGTGCCTATACTTCTTAGTAGGTGAAATTATATGATTTTATATGTCTGTAGATATATATATATATATATATATATATATATATGCATAAATACATATATATATGTATATATATATATACATAAATACATATCTATACATAAATACATATATATTATATGTATATATATATACATAAATACATACATATATATATGTATATATATATATATCCATAAATACATACATATATCCATATATACATACATATATATATGTATATATATATACATAAATACATATATATATATGTATATATATATGCATAAATATATGTATATATATATATATATATATATATATATATATATATATATACATATATATATATATACATATATATATATACATATATATATATATATATATGTATATCCATATAGTTACACATATACATAAATATTAAAAACAAAAAATCTTAACAACATCAAATATGAACACAGCCATAATGTACTAGCCATATTCAAGAATTATATATAGGTTTACTTCTCAGCAACTTATATACCATTTGTAAAAGCACAACTAAAAATCTTCATAAAGGCTAATAGATGAGCCAAAAGCACTCAGGACAATTATTTGGACAATTTCTATCCACCCTAAGTCCAAAACCCACTGATCACGTGGAGCCTGATTAGGGCTTCTGGACACTGCTTTGAGACTCTTGCTATCTCAACTTCTGCATTTCTCTCCCTACATTTAAATAAGTGACTATTAATTTTGACGTCATTCTAGGTTTTTATTTTATCCAAATCTGTATATTTGTTTTGCTCATACTAAAAGCATTATATAAAATACATTATCTTTTTAGCGGTAAATATTGAATGTGCTAGAATTATACATTTTACCAAAAAAAATCTCAAGTTGATGTTAAAAATTGCCGCAAAACATTGATGTGCCTCTAATTAGTAATTAGATACATTTTATTTATTTTTAATATTATCTAGCTGAATTGTTCCCCTATATTGCATATGATATATTATTATATATCATTAGGTTATAATAAATTTTTTTATGTTTTTAGATGTGGCAAATTTAGGGGACCTATATCATAGAATCTCAGGGGCCCACAAATCCCTTACACCAGATATGTTTGCATACATGAAGAAGAAATTTTAAAAATTAACAGAGATACTTGATCAGTCAAGGAAAGATTACTGCCTAAATATACTAATATATATATATAAATGTTTATGCATATTGGATTAAGACTTAATGGAAGTAATTGGTTGATATTTTTCTTTTCCAATGTTTCTAATTGTTTTTTTTTATTTCCATCCCAGATTTGTAAATATAAAACAAACGAACATATATATATATATATATATGTGTGTGTCGGTTTCCTGTTTTTCTCTTTTCCAATCTTTTCACTCTTTTTTATTTTATTTTTTTTTCAATTGGAGTAGATAGACTAAACTATTGCTCGGTTCACACTCCACCCACATCTATTGAACAGGTGAAGAGGCTCATCCCATGTTTCCTGTTTAGGATGTGGTTTTCGGTTTTTCTCTTTTCCAATCTTTTCACTCTTACGTAGCCCCCTGCACATCAGTGATGTTTTTGCCTTGCTTGGGGTGATATGATTAAAAAACAAAAAACAAAAACAAAATATATATATATATATATAGAGAGAGAGAGAGAGAGCGAGAGAGAGAGAGAGAAAGAATGTAGAGAAGTTTTTTACTAACCTGAGCAGTGGTATTTTAGTCGTGTTAACTGTGAGGACATTATTATAGTGCCTTCACTCTTCAGGGTCATTTGCAAAACCTTGAAGTTAGTCTGATTGAAATAACACTGTTCAGCAAACTGAAAAACATCCCCACATTAATTATATATATATATATATATATATATGTATATAATTAAATTTATTTTTAATTTAAAATTAATATAGTTTAAATTGTGACATAGAAATTACTGTTTCGAGATTTTTACCTTGTCATCGGGCAATGTTAGATTATTGTTATGAAAATGATTATCATTTGAATATATATATATATATATATATATATATATATATATAGTTCATTTTTATTTGAATATATATATATATATATTGTTTCTTATTTCTTATATTCAAATGAAAGTCATTTTGATGACAATGATCTAACATTGCCTGATGACGAGGTAAAAATTTCAAAACAGAAATATTCATGTCGCAATGTAAACTATATTAATTTTAATTAAAAAAAATTAATTATATCATGGTTTACAATATTTTTTGTATTAAGCACTTTTATAAAAAAAAAGTAAATGCTGGAGAACTAGCAATTGTAAGACTGCTGGTTCTCTTCACCCGAATTTATATATATGTGTGTGTGTGTGTGTGTGTGTGTGTGTGTGTGTGTGTGTGTGTGTGTGTGTGTGACTATTGATTAAGCACTCTGAATTACGAGAATGATGAAGAGAATCTATCTCAAAACATAGAAATTTCCATGTCGCAATGTACAATTAATTCATGATTATATAATTCTATTAAACTCTATAATATTTATTATATTGGGCACGCACTGTTCATAATAAAATAAATGCTGGGGCACTCAAAAATAGTAAAAACTTGAGTCCTCTTCACCTGATTTGATATATATATATATATATATATATATATATATATGCACACACACACACATACACACACACACACACACACACATACACACACATATATATATAGGAACAAATATATATATATATGAATATCAATATATATATATATATATATATACATTTACAAATGTAGTAAAATAAAAAAGTAACAAAGAAGAAACGTGCATTAATTTAAAATGTCACAACCTACTCCACAACCCAGAAAAAAGAAAATCTGATAGTGCAATGCACCGAGGTTAGAGTTGGAATACAACATAAAATTATCTAAAAACATTACTTAACCAGAACTACAATTTCCTTGCAATGAGAAATTTTCCGATAGTCCCAAAAAGATTGCTTATTGCATGACGCTTTTAGCTATAACAATGAAATAGTGTTTTTAGATATTTATAGGTTGACATATTACTGTTGTAAATAATAAAAACTTTATTTTTAATGGACACCCATGTTTCAAATATATTCTCAGGTTTTTTTTTTATTTTAAACCGTGTAATGTTAGATTTCTAGTTTGGGAAATATATATGCATATATGTGGTAGCAATATATTATTTTTTATATATATCATGAACCGGGGTGGGTACATACTACACCCTAATGCCCTGACCAAGGGGAACGCAAACCTGACTGTAAACCTTGGGCAGTGCTTTGTGACCTTCACTATCTTATCAAATTTTTCTCTCTACACTTTCATATGTTACAAATTAAAATAAGCACAACTTAAATAATGAAAAATAGATCCATGAACGAGTTCAATGTATCAATTTTTTTATTTTTATTTTTTGAAATGTTTTAATTAGGTGTTTAGTGTTATAAAGATTTGCCAAAGTTCATATTTACTTTTATTTTTTCATATATTTTGTTCCCAGAGTAATTCCAAATGTTGCTTCATTTGTTACCAAGGACTATTTTGTTTAGATTTACGCAATTGTTTTTTTAATTCCAGGATTCTCACTTTTGATGAAACCGATTTCAAGCTACTTAAGGTGATGTTATATAAACAAACAGGAATTGATTTAGCCAAACATGCTTGAGAGAATTACTGCTGCCAAAATACACCTTATAATCTATAGTGAAATGAATTAGAGTGCTCTAGCTATTGGGCACATATAATGATATGCACTAAAAAGTCTGCCTACTTCCACCGAACACCCATAGCTCAGGGGTAGAGTTGCCAACTGACGCCATTTCGGTTGGGTTTCAATCCTGGGTAAAAAGAGCAATCAGTGTCTAACTGTACTGATAAGCTGTGATACGGCAAAACAGATCTGTCTGCGGATGACAATATATATATATATATATATATATATATATATGTATATGTATAAAATTATATATATTATATATAATATATATATATATGTATAAAATTATATATATTATATATAATATATATATATATATATATATATATATATGATCTATATATATGTATATAATTATATATATAATATATTAAATACATATTCAATATGTAATGTATATTGTTATGTGAATTAATAAAAATACATATGAGGGTGCACACATGTTTAGTAATATATATATATATATATATATATATATATTAACAAATTTTAACGAAACTTGGTTATAAGCAACCGACAATTTGTAATGAATTATTTTGAACATTATTTTTACCGATACTCATATTTAAGTAGATATTCTGTTTTTAATTAAACAGTATTTTATATTTATATCTACCGCCCTGATTATTTTAATAAAATTTATTGTAAAATAAACAGGCCGGTAGATATAAATATAAAATACTGTTTAATTAAAAACAGAATATCTACTTAAATACGAGTATCGGTAAAAATAATGTTCAAAATAATTCATTACATATATATATATATATATATATATATATGATATATATTTGTGTAAAATCTTCTGTACAATAAAGACAGAAGCTGAAGATGGTTCACCTGAAATAGGCTCATACTTCCACTTAACCATGGAATAATGTGTCTTTTCTAATTTTTGCATGTATATATATATATATATATATATATATACGGTAGGTATGGATGGAATAATATTCCATATCCAAAGAAACAAGTTGATTAATAATGTTAATCTCAATTTTATCAAATATTAATATTAATGCCCCAAAAATTGTTTTTGAGTCTGCTCACATATTCTTCAGATTAGAAGTTACTTTATTCTGATTGTTGCACACTGTCTATGCAACAATGCCTCCCTGATTAAAGAGGTTTTGCTTGTTTTTAACCTTTTAAAACCCTTCAACTTGAAATAAACCTCATCACTTGATAAGACACAAGTATTGTTGAAACAAAATAGCTACTTTTCTAATGATATTATAACATATTCATGCTATAATTTCTGAATATATATGTATATATATATATATATATATATATATATATATATATATATTGTAACAATACAACGCTCTAAGTTTGCATCAAGCACTCTTTATAAAAGTAAATGCAAGAACAGCAGGTTAAAAAACGTACGAATTCCACAACTTTGTTACAAAGCATATATATATATATATATAAAATATAGAGTGACTTGAATTCATAAATATGTATATGAGAGTGCACATATGTATAGTATTGTTATTATATATGCATGGTATTTATTAATATATTCATATATAATAATATATAAGCATAATATATGTATAATATATATATATATATATATATATATATATATATATATTTAGTATATCGAGGCAGCAAGTAATTTTCTAGACATATGCTATTAAATATAAGAGACAGTGAATGTCTATTATGTTTAATCATGAGCCGTTCTAAACGTCGTATTTTTGCTTTAATTTCAGTTGAAAATAAAGACAAAAATTCTCCAACTTAGAAAGCTTAGAAGAAAACCAATAAATAATTATCCAAATGTTGGAGAATTTTTGTCTTTATTTTCAACTGAAATTAAAGAAAAAATACGACGTTTAGAACGGCTCATGATTAAACATAATAGACATTCATTTTCTCTTATATTTAATAGCATATATATATATATATATATATATATATATATATATATATATATATATGCATAGCAAATATATATGTGTGTGTGTGTGTGTGTGTGTTTACATTTGTATTTATATGCAAACATATGTCCACAACTTGTGCAGAATTTGGACCAATAAGCCTTTCTCCCAAAGCTTAAAAAAGAAGGCCAAATTTTATATTTGAAACTTATTTAATTAACTATAAAGAAGCAAGAATGAAAAGCAAGATCTATACAGATAAAGTTGGAGGAGGATGTAAAAGAATGGTATGGACAGTTTTGAAAATTTCTACCTTGATACTTTTTGCCAATGAATTGGAATCAACAGAAAAAGAATCTTCGTCCACAAGAACAACATTTAAAAAACATTTTTGTTTTTCTTATGTAGATATTGTTCCTATGAATATATTTTTCTGATAATGCCAATTCCACAGCTAAACATAGCAAAATAGGATTTTTTCCAAACTTTCTTATCATTTAAAATTTGCTATATTTATAAAAGATATTAGAGATTGAAAAATTATTAATATGAAGTATATTATGTGCATAGGAAATGAAAAATCAAAACCACAACTCACAAAAGGAAAAGAAAACTGATAAGAAAAAATAAATCAAACACAGACATTTATCTAAACAGTACAAGACAATGCTCTATGAACTTAAATCACTGGTGCCCCCTAAGTGTGAGTTTGCATGAGATACTAGATTGGCAACTAGGTCCCACCCTTTTACAGTGAAACCGATGAAATGTAACAGCAATTTCTACTCCAACAGCTTCTTTTCTCGCACTTCCCGCCTGTGGTATTCCCTTCCGTATGCTTGCTTCCCCGATGGCTATAAACTCCAGGAGTTTAAATGTAAGGTAAATAGACACCTCCTAACACACTAATCCTCCCATTATCTCCAACTCTGCCCCTATGTACATCCTAACTCGTCTATCGCCCTGTGTAACCCCCTGCACTATAGTGACAGTGGAATGCCTTGCTTGGGGTGACATCATTAAAAAAAAAATGTCTAAATGGACAAGAGAGGGCAAATATGCTATACAGTGACACTAATCTGAAAGAAACAAAATTTTAGGGTTGCTACTTGAATTTCATTCTATCTTTTTTAGTATATATATATATATATATATATATATATATATATATAGTTTCTGAGATATATACATGTATATATATATTCCGCTTAGGTGAAACCTTGGTAGGTTAGTTGGCTCACTATGTATGCTTTACTTATTCTGCTCTGCTTAAGTATTGAGCACTTTTTTGTTATTGATGACTCGTCTCGGGTTTTTCTTTGGGCTACGTGCTAACTTGGTCTGAATTCCTTTGGCTGATGTTCATGAACTTAGCTCTTTCTTTTTTTACAAACATTTTTTCCTTCCACGTAGATACACAGAGGGTTTTTTGAAATGCGTATAGTTATAAGTTTGTGTTTATATATATATATATATATATATAGAGAGAGAGAGAGAGAGAGAGACTATTTCTGCTACCTTCTGATTAACAAACAGAATGATTAGGAAAAAGTTCATCCATTAAACTCCAGAGTCAAGGTATTGAATATAACATCAATCAGTTAAGTGAAAAAGGTTTTTTGTATTAATCCTATATATATATATATATATATATATATATATAGGGTAAATTGTCGCTATTTTATATTTTTCATTTCATGCATGCACATTTTATTTTTATTTTGTTAATTGTACTGTATAGTAGAGTCAGTTGAGCACCCTTTGTGAGAAAAAGGACACCATAGCTAAATTCACTCTGGTAGAAATTTGGAAATGACATACTGTACTGGTGCAGAGGATTCAATAGGAGTTGGATGAGTTTAATGGTGATTGCAATGTGTTTGGAGTGATCACTGGTCATAGCAGCATTATGCCTTCATTCATCTTCTCACAGGGCAGCAAACTCAACATAGAAGCCTAAATCCAGTGCCTTGAGAAGGTAATGCTCCCTAGGTGAAGTGGGTAGCTGCTGGAAAACCTTATGTATGTCAACAGGACTCTAAACCATGCCACACAAGCATAAGAACTCAGTCATGGCTGTCAAACAATTTCTGCAACCACATCACCCCTTACATCTAACCACTTACTCTCCAGACCGCAACCCACTTGATTGTGATTTTTAGACACAAAATTATCATATTATATTAAACCCTGAGTTTGGATTTATACATAAGTGAATTATTTTATTAATCTACATATATACAAACTAGCATTTTTATTTATTTACTGACTAGCAGTATAGCCCAGTGTTGCTCGGGTGTAATGAAAGCTTTTATATATATATATATTATCGATTTTCTGCACTATTGCAAGAACTGCAACCTTGAAACTTCTGAATATCATTTCTTATGTCTTTGTCTATGAGTGTATCAAATTTGATTAAAATCTGACCACTCCTTCTATAACCCGATTTTTTTGATTATCGATTTTTGATATTTATCAGGGGTACCTCGACACAAAACCTAGCTAAGAACACTTGCAGACGCTTATAGTACAACTGTGCAAATTTTCAAGAAAATCGGTTCAGCCGTTTCGGAGTCTATAGATAATGAACACACACACACACACACACAGAGACAAAGTTCCATTTATAAATAAGTTTAGCTTAGCACCCAGTTTCATTATTATATGTGGAGCTCAGTTAAGCAAGAGATCAGCAAAACTCCTTTTAACACCAAAGATGAATTGTAGGTAAAGATTATGGCAGCATTAACCAACTTAAACAAGGAACCATCCAAAAAAAAAAAAAAACACATGATATTCCTAAGGTTGTGATTGAAGCTAATGGTGACTTTATTGAATAAATTTACTCTTAAGTGTTTCAAGATATTTTTATGTAATTTGTGCAAATATATCTGTTGAAATGTCAATGTTATTTTCTTTTTTTGGGCATAATTTAGACGACAATTTATTTATCGCACCCTGGTAGATATATATATATATATTTTTTTTTTTTTATATATATATATATAAACTTAATGTTTAATTATAAAAAACAAAATATCTACTAAAATACGAATATCCATTAAAAATAACGTTTAAACAAATAAATTAAAAATATTATATTATACATTATATATGATTTAGACATAAATGAAAAAATTCTAAATTTTAAGTTTCACATTAATTTTATATACTTTATAGAATTATTTATAAAAACATTTCTTATGTCATTTTAAAACTAGTAGTTTTTTAGTTTTTTTTTTAAGATGAAATTTTATAATGTGATGTGGATTAAATCATTAGGATACCTGCTGATTTTTGGACACAAAATTATCCATGAAACCCTGAGTTTGGATTTATACATAAATGAATTATTTTATTAATCTACATATATACAAACTAGCATTTTTATTTATTTACCGATTAGCAGCCTGTTTCATACTTAGCAATTTTTCATAGGGGATACCTATTTATTTTGTATGCTCCCAAGATCTATAATGAGTAAGTAAATTAAAACCTATTTTTTTACATGTAACAAAAAGCTCTTTTAAAAGTATATATATTAGAGCAATCTTATATATAAGAAAAGGAATATGCCAAAGAGAAAACAACTACTTAATCTGGACTGCTGTCTAAAGCTTAGAGCGTTAATTGCCAATACCTTACTCAGAATATGGAAACTTACTAGAGAACAAACAATTAATAAAAATGAATAACGTTTGGTGTGTTTGGAACAGTAGCAAAATTCATTATTCATTTTCTTTTATTTTTTTCTAAACTTGAAGATTTTACAAGTGTATATGATATTTGGGAGAAATTTCAAATGAAATCTCCAAGACATTACACCCAAGCTAATCCTCAAACCAGTTCTATGTCAGAATAAACTGCTTAAAATGAACAGCTTTGTCATGTATATTCCAGTCAACTCTTTTACTGGCATATTCAGTGAAAAAACCAAGTTCTTCATCTGGAGGACCACGCCAAATACTCAAGAGTGAACCATTTCCACTATAGACAGCCAGCAAAAGAACCAACCAGGAGCCCCATCTGTTGTCTCCAGAGTTGACCATGTTGGTCAGCATTGCTTGGAAAGATTGGCAATGCATAAGAAAGAGATTAAACAAAGACCCACGACACCCACCAAAGAGCCAACCATTTTTTTTTCTTGAACCAATAAGCATATTAGAAGATACTGATAAAGCACGCAATTAGACCCAACAAGAGAACGATATATAACAGTGCAATTAATCAACACTCCATTTTACTAGAAAAGCTGTTTTCACCATGATGGCAAAATCCAACCGAGCAGTCTAAAATATTTTTTTTTCTTTTTACTGACTTAAGAAATATCATTTAGTTTTATGTTCCATAATTATTTGCTTGTATTTCTATTGTGTTGGATTTTAATTTCTTTTTCTGGTAAACTTGGATAAACATGTCCACAAAAAAACAGAGTTTAAAAAGAACAGCTTTTCACTTAACACTACAATTATTTCAACTGCCATTACTCCCTCTGCAATGTTTATTTATTGATTGAAAAAGCAATAATTACACTTGTAATAAAGCCTAAGAATGAGATGAAAGTGAATTTATACATTTCGTTCTTGAGAATTTACAACAAAAATATTAAATGCTATCAGATTTATTTACAAGAATAATTATATATTTACATTCTAAAACTAATACAATTAAAACTAATGCAATGCAATATTTATCATTGTCCAATTTATAAAGAAATAAATATGAAAACAATTTTTTATTCAGTCATGTATAAACATTTACTAAATTATTAAAACATGTGAACCCACTATCCTTATAATTTACCATTTTATGAAGTTTCAATCAATTGGAAATTAGCTGATGTTTTGCCATCCATTCCAATAGACATTATAGACATAAATAGAAATAAATAGACATAAATAGACTATGTCTATAGACAATAGACATAAATAGTATAAATAAACAACCTAATAATTAAATTGTATTTTTATTGCAAATTTTCAAGAACTATGAAAATGCATAAATTCATTTTCATATGTTTAAATTTTATTACAATTCTAATCATTGCATTTTTAAAAATTATTGAGGAGTCAAGGTAGTTAAGATAATTGCAGCGCCAAAAAAAAAGTTCTTTTGACATATAGTTTTTTTTTTTGCAGGCATGAAGGTCCAATTTTTGCACTTTTTATTTTCTTAAGCGGTAGACAATGTCATTATTTTGCCATTATTGTCTATGAATGAAAAAAAAGAAAGAATATCTTTTGGGAGTAGCATTACAATTAAGAAGCCCCAACATTTTTTTTAAAACTCATCTATTACATGCCTCACCCTATAAATTAATTTTTTTTTTTTTCATATTGCAAAGGTTTTATTTCTTTCTTTTCTTCTGGAGATATTGGGCTCTGCATTAAATGATTTTTACTATCAGATTGTAGTTCACTTACTGGTTACAAAATATTGTTCTAATATAGTGAATATTGCAGAAACTGACTGCAAAATAGGAATTTTTATTCTGCTTTGGCTTCCAACTGATACACTTAAAGTAGAGCTGACCAATTAAAATGAAATGATTTCTATACTATTTATACTAAATACATAATTCAAACTGTTGTCCTCATCTTTATTGTCATGTTTACAATCTTTTGGCAATTGTAACCTCTGAAGTGGTACATGTATACAACAGCTGAAATGTTGTGAATAAGGCAATAAAGTTGAAAACAACAGCCTGAATAATGTAAATAGTGTAAATAGTTAAAATACCTCAGCAATATAGACATTTTTCTATACTGTTTTAATGCTTACAAAGTTATGACCCTCATACATATATACATACATACATATTTATATATATATATAATTCCAGGTGAAGAGGACTCAAGGTTTTTTTTATTTTGAGTGCTCTGGTATTTATAATTATAATTATATATATTGTGTATTTGGCCAACAATCTCTCTTTTATACAGGTTTAATTGAAAACTACAGACAAAGTATTATCATTAATTTTTTTATATAATTTTTCATGTGTTTGTATAATTTTTTCCTTTTCAGAACTCAAATTATATCAGAATTGTCCAAAGACTTTGTACTTTCAAGTGCCTTCAGCTATACTGTTAGCCATTATCAAGAATTAATTTTGTTTTAAACATGTGGAAAGTTTATGCCTATAGAGTTTTGTGTATGTTAATGATAATACCTTGCCTGTCATTTTCAATGAAATCTGTATATACATATATATGCATACATACATATACATATATATATATGTATGTATGTATGTATGTTTATATGCAAGGTAAATTTTCCAATAAAAGCTCTTTCTCTAGGATGTATTTTTTAATTCGTCTAGAGTTTGGACTATTTTTTTCTGGTTTCCAGAGAGAATTTGAACATGAATTGTCCAGTGTTTTCTGAGCACTTTCAGCTTTCATAAGCCATTAAGAAAGAGTTTTGATTTTGTTTTGATATGCTCATGTCTTTGCACATTAATTATTTTTGCGGGGTTTTTTTTATGATTTTTGAGTGTCATATCTTTATGTAGCAGTGAGTGTCCTGTTGTTCCACACCATCGTTTTTTCATGCATCAGTTTACAGTGCTGTGTCATTTTATTATTGTTTATATAAGCTATAAAACATTTAGTATATTTGTTCTTAAACTGCCTGAAATTTTATTGGTAGGTTGACTTCAATAATTAAGGCTTCTAAAATTTCTAGTTGTCTTTACTGCTTATATGATATAGAATTTGCCAATTTCTTGTTTTTTGTTGTTGTCTTGGTTAGAGATATGCAATTTAATTGTCCTATTATCATCTAAATGGAAAAAAAAAAACTAGAAAACTGGCCCAGACAGTAGAAGTATTAAATTTAAAAATCTTAAGAAGCAAAAAATTTTGTTGGTCTTCGACCATGCTTTCATATATACATACACACATGCATATATATATATATATATATATATATATATGTGTGTGTGTGTGTGTGTGAAAAGCATATGTATATAATTATAATTATAAATATATATATATGCAATTTGTTATATATATTATATTATTTATATATTATATATGTGCAGTACTTATTTGAAAGCACTCCATATCAGGGATAGAGCTGACATATTCATGTAGATAGCTGTGAGTTTGTGACCCTGGATTTCATGCTCTTTCGATTGTCAGACAAACTCTGACAATCACAAGAGTGTGAAACCCAGGGTCACAAACTCACACTTATCTATATGAATATATATATATATATATATATATATATATATATATATTGAGTTTATTGTAACATTTTTCCATTTTTTATGAGTTATAAAGTATAATAAATTATCCATAGCTTTTATTGTTCTAAGTATTTTTGGCTAGTGTTTTAACCATTTTCAAGGACTTTGTATTCAGTATGTATATTTACTCTTCATGTGTTGTATTATGTAGTCAACCTATCCCAGCATGGCCCATGACTGTTTAAAACACCCACTTGTTCACAAGAATCTTCACACAGTAAAAACTACTGTATGTTGTACAACACACAGACAATAAATATACCAAATATTATATTGACGTTTTTGATTAGGTTTCCTTGGTTATGACCAGATCTGATGTCTGGTGAGTTTTCAAGCAGACGCATCATCATCTTGACAGCAATTATTTCCAAGAACGAGAGATGTAAGAGACATCAGCAAATAATGAGATTTTCAGGGTTCTAATATCCTTCTGACTTATTCATTCAATTTCAATTGTCCAGATTTAAAATTTGGGTGAAAAGATGAAAAAAAAACTTGCTTTTCTGTCTCTCTAGCTTTAGATTAATTTGATCAATCTTCTCCACCAGAGACCTTCGGGTAATGGTCTAAGGATCTGCTAGAGACCTTCGGGTAATTGTCTAAAGACCCACTAGAGATCTTTGGGTAATGGTCTAAGGATGTGCTAGAGACCTTCATGTAATGGTCTAAGGACACAATAGAGACCTTCGGGTAATGGTCTAAGGACCAATTAAAGAACTTCAGGTAATGCTCTAAGGACCCACTAGAGACCTTTGGGTAATGGTCTAAGGATCTGCTAGAGACCTTCGAGTAATGGTCTAAGGACACAATAGAGACCTTCGGGTAATGGTCTAAAGACCCACTAGAGATCTTTGGGTAATGGTCTAAGGATGTGCTAGAGACCTTCAGGTCATGGTCTAAGGACCCAATAGAGACCTTCAAGTAATGGTCTAAGGACCCACTAGAGACCTTTGGGTAATGATCTAAAGACCCACTAGAGATCTTTGGGTAATGGTCTAAGGATGTGCTAGAGACCTTCAGGTCATGGTCTAAGGACCCAATAGAGACCTTTGGGTAATGGTCTAAGGACCCATTAAAGAACTTCAGGTAATGCTCTAAGGACCCACTAGAGACCTTTGGGTAATGGTCTAAGGATCTGCTAGAGACCTTCGGGTAATGGTCTAAGGACCCACTAGAGACCTTTGGGTAATGATCTAAAGACCCACCAGAGATCTTTGGGTAATGGTCTAAGGATCTACTAGAGACCTTTGGGTAATGGTCTAAGGATAAATCCTGTAACTATGACCCAAACCTTTAATGCACTAATCCTCAAGTAAATACCAGACACTTAGAATATTTTCTTTTTAGATTTTATTAGAATTTTGGCATATTTCATTTTTTACCTTCTCAAATCTTCAGATGAAGTTAAATAAAAATAACATGAAATGTCGAACCAAGAAACTGAAAAGGAAAAATGCTAACATGGTGTAAAGACTGTAAACCTTCAAATAGTTGATAATTTGTACAGATTTTTGCTGATTAATTTCTGATAAATTATTTTTTTTATTCACTATATGGAAGAAAATCTGAAGTCTTCAGAAAATTTCCAAACAGATTTCCACTCCTTTCCAAACTCTGCTTTTATATATCCCTTATGAAATCAAGAATTATTCTAGATAATAATCCTATATATATATATACACAACTGGCCATAATTACTAGGCCACCCCAGTTTCTAAAAAAAAAAATGATGTATTTTATACTATTTTAATATTTATTGCCAAGTGGATAATTCTAAATGAAAATAGAATGGTTCTTTTGTTATTATTACTAAGCAAAATTTTACAAGGTAGCCAGAAAGCCTTTGCTTCGGCCAGCCAGTAAGAAGAAGGGACTAGCATGGAGAAGAGAGCACAAAAACTGGACATCAGAACAGTGGTCAAAAATAGACTGATGAGTCTAAGTTCAAACTGTTTGGGAATAAAAAGAGAGTGTATGTGCAAAGGAGGGTTGGAGAGTGAGTGAAAGATGAGTGTGTACACGCCTCAATGAAACATTGTCATGGATCCTGCGTGGTTTGGAGCTGTTTTCCGGTTCAGGTGACTTGGTTGAAGTAAATGGGACTATGAAGAAAGAACAGTATTGTTCAGTCTTACAGAGATATGCAATTCCATCTGGATTTCGTATCGTGCGTCAAAATTTCATTCTCCAGCAGGATAACAACCCAAAACATACTTCTAAATTGTACTAAAATTATTAAAAATTAAAAGAAACTGCTGGAGTGTTAAAAGTTGTGTGTTGGCCAACTCAGTCACCAGACCTCTTATCAACTGAACTTGCATGGGATGAGTTGGGCAGGAGAAGTAAGAAGAAATAGCCTAGTAATATTCTGGATTTAGTTAGGTGTCTAAAGGATATCTGGAGTGGATTGTTGGAGGATTATTATAAAAAACTTCTGGAAAGAATTCCCAGAATGTGCGCAGGCATTGTGAAGGCAAAAGGAAGTTATTTTGATAAAACTGCAATATAGGTAATTATTAAATATTTATAAATTCATTTGGTGCACATCTTATTGTGCTTTATTAACAAAAGAACCATTCTATTTTCATTTACAATTATTCACTCAGCAATCAATACTAAAAATAATATGAATACATCATTTTATTAAAATACTGGGGTGGTCTAATAATTATTGCCGGTAGTGTATATATATATATATATATATATATATATATATATATATATATAATCAATGTATATTTGGACAGCAATCTTCTTTCAAACATCTTTCATTGAATACGACCGACAAGAAAAATTTAATTCATTTTTTATTAAGTTTTTCCAGCGTCAACATTTTTCTATTTTGTTGGAGATAAGGAATAGAAAAATTGTCCATAATTTTATCATACCAAGTGATTTCAGGCACTTCTACAGTCATTTTCAATGGTGTTTATATCTCTGGTTTTGTTATTTTTCCTCATCTTTTGACTGTTATGTAGTAATTTGTTGTTTTGTTTTTGGTAAAAGAGGATTCATTCCAAATTCTCCCGTGCCATGTGCGACTGGAATTTGTATGAGAACTTTCTATTTTAATTTTCAATACTCTTTTTCTACTATAAAATAATGTAAAGTTGATAGTAGGAGAGAATTGTTTGATATATAAATGCCTCTTGACTAGCAAGGATGTTTCTTATATTGTGATTTATATACAATTCTTGTGTTTTCAAAAAAAATTTTCCTTAAAGATTCTTGTTAATTATATGTTAATAAATGTTCTTTTTATGGAACTTTGGTTTGACAAGTGACATGTAAGGCCTTCTCTAAATGAGGTGGTAGCATGTTCAACACACACATACATTATATATATATATATATATATATATATATATATAGGATTAGTACAAATGTAAAATTTGTCATTTATCTGATTGATATCATTTTTAGCATCTTGATTCAAAAGTTTTGTAGATGAATCCTTCAGCAACCACCTTGTCTACTCATCAGGAGATGTCAGCAATTGACTGTTCAAAGTAATAATCCTTTGTCATTCATGGAACTTATTGATTCTCTCTTACATATATATATGTAAGCCTTTTCCCTGACGATCCGTAGTGTGAAACTGCGGTAGGTTTTGGCTCACTTTAGATTTTTCGTGTGTTTTCGCTCTACTATTGTATTTTAGTACTTTCGTATCGAGCACTTTTTCTTGTGTTTGGTTCCGTTTGGGGTTTTTTTCTTTACTGTGGAATCTTGAATGTTTTGTTCTTGTTCTGCTGGTTTCTTTTTTTCTCCCCATTTATCCGACGACTTAGTACGCCGGATTGTAACGGATTTAGGTTCTGTTTGTTAATGATTTTTTTCGAGAGTTTATATTGGCATAAATTTACGGAGTGCATTCTTACAGAGTCTAAGTAGTTATTATTATCATATATATATATAGCTATATATATAGGCTTGCTTGTCTGTGTTTATTTAGGTAGTAAATATTTTTTAAAGCAAATACTATCAGAAACAACAGAAAGAAATTTCATGTTTTTATCATGACTTCTAGCCTTTAACCACTAACAACTTTTTAAAAAATATGTATTGCATTATGATATCACTTCTCAAATTTTATCAAACTCATAAATTTTTCTCTAATTATCCTATGATGATGACTTAAGCAAGTCAAAAGCTTGGACCATATTTTTTTGACTTTTTCTTCTGAAATCAACTTTGGATAATTCTTGAACATTTTGTTTTGACATTGAAAGAACAATGTCTCACAATAATGTAACTATTATTATCATCATTGATATTGTGATATCAATAAGAGTAATAATAGTTACCATCATTGTTAAATATGTGATGAAACAATCATGTTTCAATGTTAGATTAAAATGTACGATTTTGTAGTAGTTTGTAGTTTCTACATGTTCTCATGTAATAATTATTAATAAATATAAAACGTTTATGTTTTTTATTATATTATTTATTTATTTTATTTATGTATACACCCATACAAATGGTGCTGAACTGGACATGTATTACTGTGTGTCTGTTTTTGTACTCGATATTTCTAATGCCAATAAATTGTAAATGGCCTTTGCATCTCTTATAGATTTTGTGTATTTTTCTTCAACAACTTGAAATAATTGGAGAAATAAGGACGTTGTGTGAACTTCTTAAATAAAGCATTAACTATTATCATTATTATAAAAACATTTTTTTTTACCTGCTTTTATTTTATAATTACATGTCTGCTCTTTGCCAGCAAAGAATGTTTATTTTTTGTTGTTTCCACTTAAACAAAAAAACAACAATTGAAATAATATAATTAAATGGATAAAGCTCTTTGCAAGATTTGGGCCATGTTTCTTAGATCTATCTTTTCAGATTTCCTGGAAATGATGATACAACAGAGATTTTGTTGATTTGCTGTTGAGTTTGTTACGAGGATGCATTTATATATAAAAATAATATTAATAATGTATAAAAAGTTATACTAATGGATCCTATTGAGTCCTAAGTGTTATTCTCAAAAAGTTTTAATTCATGAAGTAGTCATAAAAATAAGGAAATTAGGAATGTTTTGGAAGATTATAGAATGTTCGAGAGAGTTTGAAAGGTTCTAGAAATATGCAAATTAGGTGTTAGCCCCTATAAAAATAGGTTTTGGGCATAGAGTAGTTGATAGCAGGATGGGTTGACCTCTACAGCTCCGGTTAAGATTCAGGATGTATGTACATCCGAAAAAATCTCTCTAAGTCGACGACAAAAAACTAAAACTTGAAACAGTTGATAAATGGATGTGCTGACCTCATCAGCACCAGTTTCGATTCAAGCCAAAAGAAACCCTCTAAGTCAATGACAAACTAAAACTTGAAAGAGTTGTTAAAAGGATTTGCTGTTATATCAACTCCGGTTAAGATTAAGGGATCGATATCCAACCGAAAGAATCTCACAGACAAAGTCTGAACAACTAAAATCTGAAAGAGAACCTCATGGAACTATCTGGGTAAATACATATTTTTGCCTCTTTCATTAACCAAGCCCATGATTAGTCTTTATATATGCATTTAAGGATTTCCAAAAAGTATAGCACTTAACTTCCTAGCCAACTTAACTGGGTAAAGATTTAACACCTTCCTTCCCCTTCGTAACACTCGCCATATATATTTTATTTGGTGTGTTTTGTAAATTGAATATTTGTCTGTGATTCATCCCTGAGTTTTGGTTAATCATTTTTCTTTCTTTTGTTACAATTAACACGTAACAAGTTCCTTTCTTTATCAGATCCAAAGCTCTAACTGCAACAGGAAGTTTTAGTTTTTAAGTGCCATAATTTTTTTCTGTTTCCATCTCCAGGTATTTGCATTTGTGTAGTTTTTCAAAAAAATACAGAGATGTATTTTTATTATTTAACATGGGTTTTATTTATTTATTATTATGATGATGATTATTATTATGATCATGTCAATTACTATTTTGATGACAATTATTATTATTATTACTATGATTATTATTATCATCTAGTTTTAATTTCAACTTATTTTTGCTTGTTAGCACAACACTAAGTTAAAAATTCTTCCTTTTTCTAGATCCTTACACCATATATAACACCTTAATGAAAAAAAAATTGAGATTATATAATCATGTCTAAAAACAATTTTTTTTTACAATAAATTTCAAGGTTTATAATTAATTTCATTATAGCCACTTTCTTTACTTTGGCTAGTTAGGAATAAATTAATTAGAATATATTTTAATGTTGACAAGCCATTTGTCTATAATTAGACATTTTGCTATATAAGCATCTAAAAAAAAAACAGAACAATTATAAAATATAAAGGTTAAATTAACTACAGGTCAAAGAAGGAAAGATTTAAGATGAAAAAAAAATAGGATAAATACACTAACGGATATCAAAAGAAATATGCCTTAACCAAAACCAATAATTGGCTGAATAAAACCAGACTTTCACAAAATTGAATTTTTTGAAAACCTTTCACAGGCCACGCCGTTTGGTATTGCATGTTGTATGCTATATTTTGGGCTGTACTGACCTAAAGTCTCTACTAATTGGACCAACTAATAAAATGGGCAAGGTTAATCCTTCAGTTTCACTTTGTCCAAAACCATTTTGATTGACATCACTAACATGAGATTTTAGAAGAAATTATCTGTGATTAAAAATGTAATTTACTTAATTGTCATTTTTTCACATCTAAAAAGAAAAAGAAGTTTTTGTCAAATTCATTCTTGAATAATGTTTTCAAATTATTTGATTAAACTAAGTTTATTCAATTTTATTTATATCTCAAAACTATTTGGTAAGTATTCATATATATATATATATATATATATATATTTACTATATACACATTATATATATATATATATATATAGAGAGAGAGAGAGAGAGAGAGACGTACATAGATATATATAGATACATATACATATATATGTATATATATATGCACACATATACATGCACACGAACACACACACACACACACACACACACACACACGCACACATATTATGTTAATGTCTTTGTAACCTCTCTGAAGATGGCTCATGTGAGCCAAAAGCTTAGAACCAACTTAATAAAAAATTATCCAAATGTTGGAGAATTTTTGTCTTTATTTTCAACTGAAATTAAAGCCAAAATAAGATGTTTAGAATGGCTCATGATTAAATATAATAGACATTCATTGTCTCTTATATATAACAGTATATATATATATATATATATATATATATATACACACAAGCACACATCAAGTATGCATACATATAGATATATACACACACACACACATATTTCTAAGGAATAAATAGATTTTATCTTTATTCCACATTATTACTTTAAACACTATATATAAAACTTGAAGTAGAATTTAAAATGTTTCAGATACAATGATATCAAATATGAAACCAAACGCAAAACCAAATTTAACATCACCTATTAACAGACGTATACCTTTAAAGAATAAAATCACTTAACATTAGAAGAAGTGACAAAGTGTGCTATGCTTGTTTTGTGCACAAATCCACCCTCAAATCATCCCGAATACACTTAGTATCTCCTTGTGCATCTCCTTGTGGGGTCATCAAGAAGGGGAATCAAGACTTCTTTAGTAACCCAACAGCCAAATTACAAAGAACTCAACAACATCCATGTATAAGAGAGCTACTGAGCTTAAAGTGGACCCTATGTTTGTCACAATGGCTGTGAATGATGACCGAAGCCTTAACTCATATATTATGATAAACAATGGACATTCTTGTGGAGTTCTTGTCATAAGTGTAAAAATGTGCAAGAGACTGATCAGGTACTTCTAGATTTGCTGTTAAAATATACCTTAACAAGAAACTCTTCATGATATTTTTGAACCAACAAAAACGACTGGTACCATGAAGAGTCAACAGTTGCTGTCAGAGGTAACCCTAAGTTCCGGCTCATTTCCTAATCATGACCTCTGCAAGGGGGTTAAACGGAAATGCTCTTATGCCTTCTACAAATTTTAAAGAACAATGATTAAACATGGCTCAAGTCCAAATATCCAGAAGGCACTTAGGCATGGGCCCAGATTGACCCAACCATAGAGCCAAGAATGTGTAAAAGCTCTACAGGGCTAGTTTAGCCGATTTTTCATAGAACAGACAACTGGCCTGGTACTCGGCAGACTACCCAATGTTTAGCATTTTGGAAACAGGCCACAAAAAAATTTACCACCCTACTATCAATACCTCCAAAGCTGCCATCAAGGAGATTATGTTCAACAACTCGAAAGACTTCAAGGTTAAGAGATAGATTTTTGAGCTTCATATTGAGGCTTTATTTGAAAATAATAACAGCCATATTGTAATAGTATTACATGAATATTAACTTTTGATACTATCTTTTAGATTTATTAAAATTGATTTGTATTATTAATATATGCCCATGTGTATATATGATACATTTAAGTGCTATGTGAATTGCCATCTTCTGTCTCTTTGTTTCTCATCTTTCTCTTATCATTTCAACTTCCACTGTACCCTGTTCTCTTTTTCTTCTGTTTTTTCTTTCTCCTTTCCTCTCACTGTCCCTCCCTGTGCATCAGTGGTAGTACTGCCTTGCTTAACATTAAATGATTATTATATATATATATATTCCCCTCAGTTCAACCCAATGAAAACCAATACATCCCAACCCCTTCCTTTACCTAAGAAAACCTCTGGGCTTAGAATTTTTCTTCATTCTCTTTTTATAAGGGAGTCAAAGAATGCATGCCTTAAAATGACATGTTGAAAATGGTTATTTCCCCCACTAAGTTTTATCTGAATTTACAGATAAATAAAGATATATATATATATATATATATATATATATATATATATATATATATATATAATCTTTATTTATCTGTAAATTCAGATAAAACTTAGTAGGGGAAATAACCATTTTCAACATGTCATGCATTCTTTGACTCCCTACACCAGTAGTCAAGAGTGTTCAATTCATTGCTGAAGCAGTGAGTAGCTACTAAAAAACACCATTTCCCCAGAGTGCTCTAAAGAGGGGTGAGAGCATAATATATATATATATATATTATGCTACTCACCACTTCAGCAATGAATTGAACACTCTTGACTACTGGTGTTTGTTTACATTGTGTATATGACATGCTAAATTCTGCTTTCCTTATGGATGCCTAACTGTACTGATGAGCTGTGATACAGTGAAACAGTAGTGTCTACAGGTTACATATATATATATATATACACACACACACATACACATATATATATATGTATATATATATATATACACACACACATATATATATGTATACACACACACACACACACACACACATACACACACACACACACATATATATATATGAGGGAATTGCTACTATTGATACAATTTAACTAATTAAAAGGAACAAGTATTCTGAAATAATACCAACTTTAAGTTGGTATTATTTCAGAATAGATACTACAAGGAAAGTCAAGGGGCTCCAGATACAAGGTTGTTCCGGGGTTACTTCCAACTGGCAAATATAGAAATACATGACCTAACACTCATATCTGGTATTTTAAGTGTGGACAGATGGCTATAAAAACAACCAAGACTCCAGAAATTACTTTGCCAGTCTATTTCAGAAAACAGAGGAGAATTTCGGGTTTACATGCCAAAATAATACATGGGCCTGTGAACATTAAACTCAACAAAATATCGAAGAGAATAAAATGTGATGTACTAACAATTGAAGCCTCCTGATATCATTTAATTGGCATCTGACGTCATTACAACACAAGCAAATCTGAAGATCTTTCCCAAATCCTTTAACTGAAAAAATGATCCATAAAAGAAGAAAAAAAAAAGATGTTTATATTCCTTGTTCTTCTTATTCATATAAGCTTAATCTTCTCCCAACTCTTATATTCATAGCAACAAACTCATTCAGTAAACCACTACCTTGAGTGGCTCTCGAGCCTCGTATTGGGTGAGCTTTGTTAACTTAAAAAAATAGAAGAGAATGCCATTAGAATAGATCAAGTTTGTCTGGATTATTGTTTTGTATTTGTCATTTTTTTTCTTGTATTCGTAGCAACAAACTCATTCAGTAAACCACTATCTTGAGTGGCTCTCGAGCCTCGTATTGGGTGAGTTTTGTTAACTTAAAAACAAATAGAAGAAGAATGCCATTAGAATAGATCAAGTTTGTCTGAATTATTGCGTTTTGTAATGCCATTTTTTTATTATTATTTTCTCATACCAAATGATAGATGAACCGATTTTTAGTTAGAAAGAGGGAACTGAAAATATTGTCTTCTTTTTATTGAACAATAGATTTTCAAATTCTTACATCGTGTTGTTGTTGTTGCAAAAGTTAAATAATTTGATAACAAAGTAAAAGTTTCTTCTTTTGAAATTTAGTCTCCTAGAAAAAAAAGAAATGTGTAAATAGATAATACATGTTGACAGGCTCTCCAAAATAGTTTGCAGCAAGAGTCAGTCAGTTAAGTGCCATGTGCGATACACGCTTGGGCGATCATGTCTCGAAAGAGACATGACTGACTGGGCAGAAGATTATCCCACAGTAGGTTGCCATTGCTTTCTGCGGTAGACTGGTTGCCGACCAAGGCTATAGAACCCAATCTGTCCTATTATTTAACCCATAACTGGAAGGAAGAGATGGATTAATACCTTTCCCAAGAGTATTTGCACGTAAGTGAATGCAAGGAATTCAAATGGAATTCGAACTCGGTTCCTCGATTTCTTGTTCTGAGTCGATATCCACTGCACCACAATGCACATCCTTGCAGCAAGATATTCTACTTAAAAATATTGGTAAATGTTTGTTTTAACTCCCGATAGCTTTTCCCCTTCAAATTTATCCAAAATAGCATTATCTCTGTACAAATGTATATGCTGAACTCAAATCAACAATTAGTTATTGAAGAAACTTACCTTTTTTTACTATAAATGTCCATAAAAAAACGAACTATATTTTGCATTTTTCTTTCCCGTAACTCTCACAAAGTCATGTAATTAACTGCAGAATGACGTACTGCGTAGGTAACGAATTTCGGCCGATTTTGGCTGATTTACTTCCGGTTAGGAAAGTAACGTGCTTTTTTTTGTATTCCTCAACCTGCACATTACTTTCCTAACCAGAAGTAAACAGGTGGAAGTAAATCAGCCAAAATTTGTTGCCTACGCAGTACGTCATTCTGCAGTTAATTACATGACTTTGTGAGAGTTACGGGAGAGAAAAAGTGCAAGATATAGTTCGTTTTTTTATGAACATTTAGATAAAAAAAGGTAAGTTTCTTCAAATAACTAATTGTTGAATTGAGTTCAGTATATACATTTGCACAGTGATAATACTATTTTGGATAAATTTGAAGGGGAAAAGCCGTAGGAAGTTAAAAAGAAAATATACCAAAATATTTTGTGGTTTATCCATACTCACAGGTCATTCAGGGCAATGCCTTTCACATCATAAACAAGAAAACAGAAAAAAATAAAAAATAAATAAAAGCAAGAAATAAAAACACAAGAAGGAGAAAAAAACAAAAACAAAAAATCAAAAACAAAAAAGTAAAAAAAAAAGAAAAAGTAAGAAAGAAAAAAAAGGAGAAAAAAAGAAAAAACAAAAGTTAAAAACACAAGAAGAAAAATAAGAAAAAAGCAAGTAATTTTTTTCTTCTTTTTTCTTCTTGCAAGAAAAGAAAAAGTCAAAAAGAAAAAAAGAAAAATTAAGGAGGGTTAAATGAAAAAGTCATACAGAAAAAAAAAAGATAAAATAAAAAGAAAAAAATGTTTTTTCACCTTCCTTTTTGTATTCTTGCAAGAAAGAGAAAAACACAAGGAGAAAAAAAAATGAAAAAAAAAAAAAACAACAAAGAGATAAACACCCTTAAATATATCCAGCAAGTATCAGATATTCTAAACCCTCTTTCTTCATTACACACTCTTGAAATTTCAAATGTATATTTCTGATGCTAAGTGTCCTTTTTTGTTTTCATTATCTCAAAAACTTTTTTTGTTGTTCATATATTCAGTCCAAGTTATTCTCAGCATCCTCCTGTAGAATCATATTTCTGTTATCTCAAGTTTCTTCTTAATCTGTGAGGTGATTGTCCAGTTTTCTTTGTCCTATAAGAGGACTGATATTACATACTGGATTAAAATTGAAGAATCAACTAGCAAGATTTGAACTTAGATTTTTTGTCCTTGGTTGCTTGTATTTCAAATGCAATTGCCTTACAGGTTATACTCTGAAGAGCAACTAATAAAAAACACCCAAACTAGCAATATTCTGTATTTCTCTGCCACCACCTGGTATATTTATAGCTTTCACAAGAAATATCATATATGGATGTGCCCATGACAGTCATTGTCACAGAAAATGGGGATGGTCAGCAGAGTTCAAATTCAAGCTGATGCTGTCATGTGCACTTGGTAAGGTATGAATCCATTACTTCTCCTGCAACTCTGGGTTAAATTGTAAGGCAACGTCTGATGGCAAACTAGTCTGTGAGAAGGAAAACTGAATTCCAAACCATGATGAAGATAACAGGAAAAACCCTTCCAAGAATGTATGGCAATTCATAGATAATAAACAAAACTAAGAGACCCTTGAAAATTTTGCATATTTACTATTTAAATTATTTAATAAAACATGATTCTTAAGTTAATTCTTGAATAATATCCTTGCGAGTTCCACAACTATATAATATCTATCAATATTCTCCTGTTGCATTGTTGACTATTTGATCTTAACAACTTAAAAAAATGTTGAAAAAAACAGTAATAACTATGAATGCAGGTCATTATTTAAAGAAGTAAGGGGGTACAAATAGATTCAAAATTGATAAGGTTTCCCATTTCACTGAAGTTGACAAACACATGAGACTAAGCAGTCTTTGAAATATCTTTTTATCCATCCCTGCAATCAAAACTGATTGGTCCATTGTTTATCTGAGGTAATGGCAGGGAACAAAATAAGTAGTTACTTGCCACAATCTTTCAATGTGGGTTAATTTAATAGCTGTACATCAGAGCAGCAATAGCCAGAAATGAAAAAAAGGGTTAGAGATTTACTGCTGCTATGATACCAAGAATTTGAGGGTAGGAGACAGACAACTTTTTACAAGGCAAAACACATTCTAACTAATAGAACAAGCGGAATTATAATGAAGTCATGAAAAGAGAAATCTTCATCCTGAAAGGACATGGTATGTAAACTAAAGAAAAGTTATCAAAATATTAAAATTTCATACATGATGGTTTGTTGAATATTACCAATCTTCATCCTATTTCTGTTTAAATTTATCGCAACTACTTCATCCCTCTGTTGCTTCGTTGACGGCAAGATGATCAAAATTCAAATCTAAATTTTGTTCATTTAAAATACTACCTTTATTAAAAATATATATTCAGTTTAAATACAAGAGTCAGAAAATAACTTCAAAAGGTTGTACATTTTGGTTTATACTCATTTCCTGTTGCTCAGAGTTTGTTGCCAGAGAAAGTATGTGTACATGTATATTTTATTTCAATAATAAACCTAAAAATATTTCTACAAAATTTAAAAATAATAAAAATCTTTAAGAGATAATTATATCTATTACTGAATAATTTCCAAAATGTTCAATAAAATCTGATAATAATCTAATTTTTCTTTATTTTCAGGGTTTAATTTTTTTTGTTTTCTCTAATTTTATTGCTCAGCCCTGGATAAAGAGATTGTCCAGATGGAATGGAATGGAATGGGAATATGTCCCAATTTCAAATGCAATCCAATGGTGTGTGTTTGCATATACATTAAATGGCACAAGTACATTTAAATCATTCATGCACAACACTGATATACACATACATTACATATATGCATACAAAGTTACATGCAGTCAGTGTATGTTGATGAAAGAATCAGTTCCTTTAAAATATAGAATTCTCCAATTTTAACTCTGCAATCATAAAGTAAGGAAGTATGTAAAATGTAAAGATTAGAAGTAAAGAATAATCTTGGTGAATAATCTTTACGTCAAATCCAGCCTATGAAATTGTGAAAACATATAACAGAATTAAGATGAAGGAAGAGCTGGTTGATGATCAACAATCTTTATAAATGATAATGCTTCCTCTTGAGAAATTAAATAACATGGAAAGTTAACGGTGTTTTTGTCAAACCTTGACTTGACTAAAAGTAAATAATACCCTCTTTCAAATTCTCTTATTCTGATCATTTTGCAGAATTTCTTTTTAATTAAAAATCCGAATTCAAGGAATATGTCTATATCTTTTCTTTTAATGCTTGAGCTATAGATAAAAAATTATTTATAGAATTTGTGAGAGTAAATATTCATGCTTTGGTTTAATGAATTCATATAAGCATTTGTGATTTTTACAAGTATGAGTTAAATTAACACAGAAATGTTTTAACTTGTCCAGGCGGATAAGTTTTTTTTTTTTTTGTAGGTTACAGGGGTTTGTTTAAATGAAATCTGTAAGAAATAATAAGCAAAAAGCAAGCTAAACAGTGTTTCTGCAGAAACGAACCTCTGCAAGAAGAAATGATTTTTCTCAATATTTTTTTCATGTCTCTCTTGAATAAGCTCCCGATACCATGAATAGAAAAATTTAAAAAAAAAAATTTATTTTTTTAAAATCTTCTAAATTTTAAGAACAGGAGAGTTTGCTATATAAATTCATCATAAATTGAGACCTGCTATGCAATCCAAAAAGAGGGCACCTATACCATAGGATAAGATATAGTCTTACTTACCTTACTAAATCTTTATTCATTTCAAAACAGCCATCAAATATGAATTTAAAACATATACTTACTTACTTTTCTCTTTATTATTATTATTATTATTATTATTATTATCATTAATTATTTACCTTAATAAACCTTTATCCATTCATTCTTGGTTTTGGTAAGTGGATAAATTTCCAATGAATTTATATAGCAACCTGAATAAAGTCATTAAAAAGATTATGTCCCAAAAATCAAATAGATGCACGCTTCTAAAACTTCCCTAAGAAAAAAATTTGAGTGGGCTAGTTTTTCATCATAAAAATCTGGTTAAATGTTAACTTCTGTGCCTGCAAAAAAAAAAAAAAAAAAAAAAAAAAAAATGGTGTCTGAAGGATAGTTTTGCCCTTGTCACCACTATCACCTTAAATACTGTTGACGCCCTCAGCAATATTTATTTACGGTCTTATAAAAATATGTGAACCTAGTACAATGCAAAAATTTATTTACGTTTTGTAAAGATTTATTCTTTAACAATTTATAATGAAATAAATGTGGAAATTATGCAAAATTTATTTTAAATTACAAAATTATCAAAATATGTAGACCATTTACAATGCGGCATTCATTATTTATCATTTTATGAATAACTACGAAAACGGTTTTTTATCCATAACTTTATAAAATATCAATGAATATTGCATGAAAATGGCCAGGAAAATTTTTATTTTTCAAAGTTTATAATTACACTTACTCATTGTTATGTGTTTATTTAAATTTTCTTGTTTACAGACATTGTTTTTTTTAAATTTATGAATAAAAAAGTGTTTAAAATTTTTGTTGTAAATTCTTAAAAAACAAACAAAATGTATAAATCGACTTCCATATGTTTAGGTTTTATTAAAATTCCAATTGTTGTTTTTTAAAACAACAGACATTGTTGAAGAAGTGAAGGCAGTTAAAATGATAGCAGTGTCAAAGGAAAAACAATTCTTTTGACATATTGTCTTGTTGCAGGCAGGAAAATCTGAGATTGCCAAAAAAATGTTTCATGGGGAAAATGTTTTAACGATGAAAGATATACATTTGGCTTAGTTGAATGTTCATCATGATAAAACAGGAATGAAAAGTATATTGAAATTGTTTAATATACACACAGACATGTTCAGTCAGAATCTCTATTAATATTTTCCAATTATTCTTATCGCCATATTTATTTTTTTATTGCTAGATATTGTCCTTAAAAAATACTTCTCAGTGACCGAAGTTCTCAAATGGAAAATTTCTTGAATCTAACCAGTTTTTGAGAAGGAAGTTATTTTTTTAATTCTTTCAGACTGTCACCAATGAATTTGAGGTTTTTAAATAATACAGAGATGTGGCTATAGATTTGCAGTCATTTGTTTCTATACCAATGTAGTAAAAATCTCTATTCTGTGGGATAAGGTTCACAATAACGAGCATATCTGGAACCAAAGAAATAGCATTTATTTATCTAGATACATCTGAATTAGATTTTGTTGAAAATGCCTTTAATAGCATTGATACACATGCAGAAGATAATTTTTTTAAAATCATAAATAAAAAAAAATTAAAGAGTTAGGTTTTTTATTTTGATAGGTATTAGTTAAGGAGAATGTCTGCATGAGTGTGTAAAATATATATTTAGGCAGTAAGAATTCAGTTCAGCAAATCAACTTTTATTAACTCCAACTGACAAAGCATGTTTAATTTTTTATTGTTTTTTTTTACCATTTTGAGGGCATGTTTCCAGATCAAAACTGAGAATAATCTGCTAAAAGTTCATACTTCTTTCTCTAATTTTTTTGATATTTATTACTCTTAAATATTCTGTACTGTTCAAGTATTATCAAGAAATAAATGTCAGTATCATAAATAAAAAAATTGTTAGCTTTATCCTGGTTTTTATTTTTAGAACCCTATCTTTCAAATTGATATATAATGAATGAGAACTGCTGTTTTCAGTGTTATTTGATATATAGGTGTATTTAATGTGTTATATAAGTAAACGTCATGTTGAAGAAAAACAATGAAATAAACCTTGTCGATTGAATTTAATAAGAATTGTTTGATATTGATATACACACACACACACACACACATATACATATATATATATATATATATATATCAGCATGCAGTGTGGGTATAGAAGAATCCAAAGGAGTATCCTGTACAGACAGTGGTAGGATAACTCTCTAAGAGAGCTCAAAACATATATGCATATAAATACATATAGAGCAAATATAAGAAAAATTAAAGGCAGACACGTTATTTCATGGTGAATCAGAAGTATAGGCCTATTTCATGTAAACCATCATCAGCTTACATCTTTATTCGTGTAAAATCCTTTGTAAAATAAAGACGGAAGCTGATGATGGTTCACCTTGAATAGCCTCATACTTCCGATTCACCATGAAATAACGTCTGTCTTAATTTTCTTATCTATATATATCATTTAAGACTGTAAACATTTCATAATTAGCTGACAGATCACTTACAGAAATGCTATCTCTGATTTGAAATTGTATTTTTTCAACTCCTTCATGAGTTTATGATTACTTATAATGCGATGCAATGTGAGCAGCTCAAATGAAAACACAGATTCAAAAGAATGGTAATTCCATAATTTCTCAACAGTGTTATGTCGAGGGGCATAAAAAGAGATGAGATCCCCCACTACACATACCAAGAGAGTAGCACGTTGTTTAGGAAATGTATTAGGTGTCTGTGTGTGTTTCTAAATTAGTAGCTACTAAAATGGTTCAACAATGAAAAGAAGAAAAACAACAACAAAATCTCAACAATAGCAACAAGTTGTTTTTGTTGTTGCTACACCATTTTTCATTCCTGGAAGACAGAGTCTGCCCAAAGATGGAGAGTGGCTAGTAAAAAAAAAAAACAGTTAAAAGAAGCTAAATAACAATGAAGTTGTAGTGATAGGCTGTTAAAAAAGAAGAAAGAATATTGGGGAAAAAAGTAGAAGTTTGAAAAAAAGAAAACAGGAAAAAAATGACGGAAGAGAAGAGAGAGATTGGAAAAAAAAAATATATATATATATATATATATATGTTGAATGTAAGTGAAATTGAATTCAGATAATCTTTCTGTAGATTTCTCTCTGAATCTCTGTTTCTTTTCTCTTTCCTTAGAAAAGAAAAGGAAGATGAAAATGAAAAAGAAAAAAAAACAGAAAAGGAAAGAGAAAAAAGAACAAAAAGGAAAAAGAAAGAAACAAAAGAAAGAAAAAGAAAGAAAGAAAAAGAAGAATAGTAAGGAAAAAGAGGAAAGAAAAAAGTGAAATAAGAAAAATAAAAGTAAAAGAAGAAATCCTCCTTCACTCAGTGTTGCCTTCCTTCTCCCTTTTGCAAACATTATTACAAACATACAAACATACACACCAGATTGAATAAGGGTGGAATAAAAAGTTGTTGGTGGGTAGGGGGTCTGAGAAGATCAATGAAGAATGTATGGTAGTGGTGGTAGTAGTGGAAATGACATCTAAAGGAATGGTTGGCAGAGGAAGAACATTTATTTGATTGGTTGTTTAATATTTGTGAATGTTTTGCCTTTTTGTACACTTGGCTTTTTTTTTAAATCTTTTTTAAACATTAAAATAAGAAAAAGAAACAAAACCAAAAGGGTTCATTTTCCCCCCTTAGTCCTTTCTCATCATTAATTTAAAAAAAAAACAAACTATTATTTGTCTTCCTATCTTTCTTTCTTCTTTCATTCTTTCTGCTCCTTCCTTCCTACCTTTTTGTCTTATTTTGCATTCAATCTCACTCCCAAATCTTTTATCTTGTTTTTTTCTTGAATTATTTTTTTATTCATTTTATTTGCATTTCTTGTTTCTTTTTAAAACTCTTTTAAGAAAATTTGTTGGGTAATTATTTTTTTTTTTAAATTTCTTTTAGATTTCATCGTTTGCATATCCCCTTTTGACATATATATCTTTTTTCGTTTTGAATTTGGCCATCTCTTTTCTTTCTTTTCCTCTTTCTTTAGATTCATTCTCTTTTTAAATGATTCTTGCTTTTTTCTTAATTATGAACCCAGCTCCTACTCATCATTTTTCTTTCTTTCTTTCTTTTTTTTCCCCCCAGAAACAAATTCTTTCCAAATTTTTTTTAATATATATTTTTGGCCTTTCTTTCAATTATCCATTAATATAATTTTTTCCGTTTATTTTTCTCTCATATCTTTTTTTTATTCCCCAAAAGTTTCACTTCCCAAGAATTTCGTCCAACAAATTGAAGTCCGTAGTGCCTGAATTTTGAATACTATCAAAAATGTCCGTGTTGGAAGTATTAGCGCTGTCCAAAAAATTCATGAAATCCTCTTGAGTTGTGGTGACTGGGTAACCATTTTGATGCGTGTTCACTGGACCTGATACTGACATGTTACCGCTGGAACCCAGACTGTACGGAGACGAAGACGTTGGAGCACAATGCATCGGAGGGGGTCTGACACTCATTCGTTGTGACATCTGTATACTCTGCTGCTGCTGTACCTGTAGCATTTGTGGATTTGCTTGGTGCATCATAGATGATTGGCCCTGAAGACCACTCATCTGGGACTGGTGCATGTGTGCCACATGCTGGCCTGGAGGCATGGCCCCAGGGTTTGAGTAACTCCCATACTGTGGCATCATGTTAGGTCCCGTTGCAGTCATGTGCATTCGAGATATGCCCATTGCTCCATTGTTGGCCGGTGCCATTCGAGCTCCTGGCTGGCCTGGAATCATCGGGCGAGGCCAATCACCGGAGCTTCGTGGCCGAGATATGTTTAGTCCATCAGGTCCGACATTCACATTAGGTGGACGCTGGTTCCTCATAATCGAGCTTTTGTACGTTGGCGTCAATGGACGCTGTGATCGGCTATTTACCGAGCTACCCACAGGGGTCTGTGTTGGTGCCTGAGTTGTGTATGGAGAATGTCTTGTCAGTGACGGACTAGGGTAATTTGTTACAGGGGGTTGGGTTGTGTTTGTGGAGGACATGACAGAGGTGGACATTTGTTGGACTGCCGTAACCTGGGCCGAGTGTAACAGACTGTTCTGGGAGGAGTTGGGCTCGGTCTTTCCAGACACACTATACCCTGGCTGGATAGTACTGCTTGTTTGGTTAATCATATTCTGCATTGTTTGTAAGGGGTTTGCTCCATTGGCCCCAAAAGAGGCATTGCCATTTGAACTAGTCTGCAGTTTATACTCAGGTGGTGGGGGTCGGCCCATATATTGCTGAATGGGTGGGGGGCATGGCTGACCGCCTGTAGTTGCTTGCTGTTGCTGCTGCTGCTGTTGCTGTTGCTGCTGCTGCTGCTGCTGCTGCTGTTGTTGTTCGAGTAATGAATCTCGAGATTTGGGCTGGCACACATGCTCGGCGTGCTTTTCATGCATCAGATTCATCTGTTCAGTCATGTACTGACCTTGTGACATTGCACCAGGGTTCAGGGACATTGACTGTTGTTGACTCATGGAGATCTGGTGTGGGGCCTGCTGCATTTGCAGCTGTTGCGTCTGAGACATCTGCATGCGGTGTGCTCCATGAGAAACTTGCATTTGCTGGGTCTGCGTGATCTGCATTGACTGTGGGCCCTGATTCTGGTTGAAGTGTGCACGCACCTGGTCCTGTAACTGCTGCAAGGATGAAGGTGACGGGCCGCCTTGAGCGGACGTCACCTGCACCCCCATAGGATCAGGGTAATGAGATAGAGGCTTGGTGGCCCCGAAGGGCAGCGCCAAGTCTGCTTTTCCGGGCAAGGGCTGTGGGTAACCAGGCGGTACCTGCTGACCCCGCAGCTGGTTCAGGTGAGGGGGTGGTTGTTGACCATAGGTGTAGGAGTTTTGCCCAGCCAAACCGGGCGGTCCTGGCGGATAGCTCGCAGCATACCCGTTTCCCCGGCTGAATTGGTCCAAATCCGACCCGGGATCGGGAAAACCTCCGAGCGCCGGAGATTTCATGGCGTAATTTTGGTTTTGGTGCTGTGCGGCCATCTGCTTGAGGGTCTCTGCCGCAGGACCGGTGTCCGAAAGAACGTGCGGCTGGGGATGCTGGTGGGAAGCCCGGAATGTTTGAATCGGAGTAGGTGTGCGCACACCACCCATGTTCTGGTTGGTGTCGTAAATCGGGTTAAGAGGGTTGGCACCTGGTGGTGGAGTGTCCACAAATGGGGGGCCTTTTGGTGGGAGGCTGGGAGAAGTGGCAGTCAATGGTGGGAACATTATTGAATCATTGTTTTCTTCGTCGCGGTTCTCTTTATCAAGGTAGGCGTCTTCGAAATCGTCTAATCCTTTAAAATCTTCTTGCTCTAAATTTTCGAGAATAGTTTGGATTATTTCTGGATCCAAATTCAAAGTGCTGATTATATTATCAGAAAAGTTATTGCTGTTAGCGTTTGGATTTGACTGATTCCCTAAACACTGTGACTCATCACAAGGTTCCTGCTTACACTCAACACTGGTCTGTATACTGCTTGACTGGGGTGAACTTGTAGTAGATGACCCATACTGGGTCTTAACACTAGTGACTGTTACGTTAGTGTGGATAGTCTGGGGGTGCTCAGTTTGGTTATTAATTTGCTGGACGATCTTTACCGAGAGGCTAGACAATGGGTTATTGTCAATTCCAGCTGTATTGGTTGATTGTTGCTGTTGTGTTTGCTGCTGCTGCTGTTGTGGTCCTGGTTGGGGCTGCTGTTGGGGTGGCTGCTGGTTCTGCTGTTGTTGCTGGAGGTTGGAGTGATGAGGAGAGGCGGTAGTGGTGTCGTCAAAGTTGTATGGACCTGCAGCAGATACGTTTCCAGCATCACCTGACGTGGGCACAGTTGTGGAGTTGTCAACAGATAATCTGTTGTCTTTCTTTGCTTTCAACTTGGGCTGCAATGAAAATTATAAAAAATTATGTTAAAAACATTGGTGTATGAGAAAAGGCATAGTACATATATATATATATATATATATAAAATTTATAATATATATATATATACAATTTTTAAACATATTTTGTGTGTGTATATTTATATATAAAATACGTTTAAAAATTGTATATTTTGGCAGCAATCACTCTTTTATGCAGGTTTCATTAAAAATGCCAGACTAGGTGTGATGGTTAAGTTTTTTATGTATTTTTTCATGTGATCTTATGATTTTTTTCTTTTGAAAACATAAATTATACAAAAATTGTCCAAATGCTTTGTTTATCTGAACCCTTTCGACTAAACTTTTAGCCATTTTCAAGGAGGAATTTTATTTTGCATGTAAAAAACCCAACTCTTAATAGCCTCAACTTTGAACACAGTAGCAACATGCTTACCGTGTTTGGTACATGACACATCCCACTGCCCTACATCTTACATAACACCACTTTGAACACAGTAGCAACATGCTTACCGTGTTTGGTACATGACACATCCCACTGCCCTACATCTTACATAACACCACTTACATTCTGTTATGGCTTATGGCCATATCATGTTGAATACACCGGTTCTCACTCGACCACCGAAGTTAAGCAACGTTGAGCCTGGTCAGTACTTAGATGGGTGACCGCTTGGGAATACCAGGTGCTGTAAGCATTTAGTGACAGATGTGCGTTGTGGTGCAGCGGATATCGGCTCGGAAAGAGAAGCTGAGTTCGAATTCCATTTGAATACCCTGCATTCACTTAAGCACTGATACTTTTGGGAAAGGTATTAATCTGTCCCTTCCCTCCAGTTATGGATTAAATAACAGGGTAGGACTTGGGGACCCTGACCTTAAAAACAAATCCCCAATGAATCTTGAAACTCGAAAAAGAAAAAGTATTACTACACACAAAAACTTATATAAAAACAACAATAAATTGTTGAAAGAAAAAGGTATTGCCAGCAATAAATAAATAAAATTTAGTTGTCAATAAATGACCCGCCGAGGTTGATATGCCATAAAACAAAACAACTAACCAACCAACATTCTGTTACACATGAAATAACATTCATCCTTGAAAATGGCTAAAAGTATAGCCAAAAGCACTTTAATAAATGAAGCATTTGAACAATTTTTATATAAACTATGTTTTCAAAAGAAAAAATTATAAGATAACATGAAAAATTACATAAAAAATTTAACCATCACACCTTGTCTGTCCTTTTTAATGAAACCTGCCTATAATACGTTTAGCAAACGACCAACATAAATTTTTATTGCTGGTTAGTGTTATGCAATTTCATTGAAATATTATTGGATAAATAGCAAGTTAGTCATTATGATAATATAATGGTTGTGTAACCAATGTACTGTTTTGCTTGTATTATTATTTAAATACATTCTTTGAGTAGGAAAACAAGTTTGTAAGTTTTTGTTCAGATGATGATGGTAATGATCATTAGAATGTTTTTAGACTTTGTTGAATGTGATGAGTTAATTTATTTTTTACAATAGGTAACTTAAATCAATGGATTAGGCTTCTTATAACTTTCCCATCTAGTTTGTGTATTTTGAGAACATGATCACTATTAATAATGCAAAAATGGTAAAACAAGAAATTTGTCTTTACCATACCCCCCACCTCTCTGTTTGGCTATTCATTCACATAGGTAAGTGTCCTACTATGGGTGTTAAATTTTCTGTGTCTTCTTTCCTCATTATGTTTCCCAGAAATTTAAAATCTTGGTAGACCTGTACGACATTACCACCACCTGTAAAGATGTTGATTATCATTATTTTTTTACTTTTTTTTAGTGGAATATCATTGATTATTGATTTTCCAATGATCAAACTTAAATTTGGAAAAAATTCATTATTTAAGATTTTTAGGGGGTGCTCAGATTCTCATACAACTTTATAGTAAATTGGTCCTCCATTTTGGAAACACTTACGTGGGGTTGCTTTAATGTCGCTGAGACCATGTATAGAGAAGCTTACAATATGAAGATCAACAAACCCATGGAAAATTTTTAATTATCCCTACTTCATATCAATGAACATTATGTTTAAAACATTTAAAAAAAAGTTTTGGACAAAGTTTCTTTAAAATAATTCCTGTTGTAAAAACATTTCAAATGAAAAATATGATGGGTAAAACATTAAAAAAAAAATATTTTTTGACAGAGAGTCTTTAAAATAATTCCTATTTTTAAAAAAATTTGAATAAAAACATATTTCCAGAACGGTTGTTTTCATTAATTTCCTACAAGTTTAAAAAAAAAAAGAAAAAGGGAAAAAGGGCAACAACAAGAAGCGAATGTTTCCAAAATGGAGGATTGATTTACTATAACATTGTATGAGAAACTGAGCACCTACTAAAAATCTTTAATTATTGAATTTTTTTCAAATTTTTTTTGAAACTCGGAAACTTTATGTACTAATTGATAAGAATGCACTGAAAAAAGTAAAAAAAAAAATGATAATGAACAAATTTATAGGTGGTGGTAATGCCGTACCATTATAATGACACTTCTATTTCTATGACTGGATTGATTTAGTGTCAAGCCTCTACTTCCATATACAAAACCCTCGCTAATGGTCAACTACAAAATCTTGTCTTCCTCTGGTACACATGCTCATGGTTATTGGCCACATATGTACTATTTTAAAACGTATTAATTTAAATACAAAATCACTTGTGTACAAAGAAATACTGTAGGATATATAATAATATTGATGACCTAAATCCTAAAAATGTTGTAATAATATATTTTCAATTTATCTGAAAGTACAATTCACCATAAGATTGATGTATTAAGCACGTGTACCATCTACACAGCCCTTTAGTCTCTCTCTCTCTCATTCTCATGTACACAGCCATACATATATATATATATATATATATATATATACACTAGCAGTATAGACCAGCATTGCTCGGGTGTAATGAAAGCTTTAAAATTAATCCATGGTCCGGGAGCTCAGACTGAGTCTAAAGAATATTTGTGTGAAGTTTGATGAGAATCAGATAAAAATTGTGGATTTGTATAAAGGACATATATATATATATAAAAGGCAAGATGTTTTTGTGTGTGTCTGTTTATCTGTCTGTATGTCCTTTATACAAATCAGATAAACAGACACACACAAAAACATCTTGCCTTTTATATATATATATATATATATATAATCGATTTTCTGCACTATTGTAAGAACTGCAACCTCGAAACTTCTGAAAATCGTTTCTTATGTATTTTTCTATGAGTGTATCAAATTTGATTAAAATCAGACCACTCCTATAAACCGATTTTTTCGATTATAGATTTTCGATATTTATTGGGGGTACCTCGACACAAAACCTAGCTAAGAACACTCGCAGACGCTTATAGTACAACTGTGTAAATTTTCAAGAAAATCGGTTCAGCCGTTTCGGAGTCTATAGGTAACGGACACACACACACACACACACACACATAGTGTGGGAGAGAGTGAGTGAATATATGGATCAGAACCTGAGCAGATGATAGAATCTAAATCTAAAATTATTTATAAATGGGACTTTGTGCAAGATGTTTGTGTGTGTGTCTGTTTATCTGCCTGTATGTCTGTAATTTTTTCAGCCCTTTTATTTTAGTTTTTGCTTCGGGTTTTGCTCTAAGTAGGTATAATTGTAGTTCTTATTCTCAGCCATAATATTATTTACTCAGAGGACTTATTTAGCCTTCAAAATTCAGTTTACAAAGAAAAAAACTTATTTGATATCGATACCAGGAAATCAAAATTTGACTTAAATCCATTCATTTTTCTTTCAGTCTACGGTTTCTCTTTAACTGGAAACAATTATTGCTTTTTAGTCTTTCGTGTCAACGTCCAAGGAGTCTGAGCTGCAGGACCATAGATTATTTTAAAGCTTTCATTACACCCGAGCAACGCCAGGCTATACTGCTAGTAAAGAATAAGAAAAAATAGGAACTGTATCTCAGTCTAACATGTTTCATTTAAAGCTTCTTCAGAGACCGAGATATTATTTCTTTGTTGTTTCTTTTTTGCTTTTTTCTTTTCTCGGTCTCTGAAGAAGCTTTAAGAAAACTGAAACATGTTAGACTGAGATACGTTTCCTAATTGTTCTTTATTTTATTTTATTATGTGTGTGTGTGTGTGTGTGTGTGTGTGTGTGTGTGTGTGTGTGTGTGTGTGTGTAAAAAATAATTTAAAAATAGAAATAGGGGTTGTTTCCAACGAGGGAAATTGGTATAGATGAAAAAATGCAAGAAGTCTTGAACGTTTTGTTTAAACTGTAGATTTATTTTTGCTATCTATCTATATTATAATTCTGCTTGTTCCTTCCTTAGTTTCTTAGTTCGTCAGTTCGTTACACCACTTACTCTCTTCACGAGCCTTTTCTTCCCCTCGATGTTTTTACTCTCCTCAGCCTTTTGCTCACCTTTGCCAAACGAAAGGGTAGTAAAGAGTGAGAGAGTAGGAGGAGAGAGCTTATAGCATTACCGTATCAGTAGCAGCTTAAGCTGGTGATTGTAGAGTAATTGCGTGTGTATGTGTTCGTACTGTACAATATAGTAAAAAAATAGATAGGTTTGTTATCGTATCCCACGACCTAATAATGATGTTAGACTGAGATACACACACACACACACACACACACACACACACACACACACACACACACACATATATATATATATATATATATATATATATAAACTTTAAACGTTATCTTAGTGGATACCTGTATTTTAAGTAGTTGCCCCGTTTTACTGTTGTTTTTTTTTATTCTACTAAAAATAATGTTGTTTTTATAAATTCTACATTATTATTTTTGTTATTAATATTTTTTTGTTTATCTGGGCTGGAGCTGCCCAGTCCTCCCTTGCCTATTTTGATAGAGTGGAGAAGTGTCTGTGCAGCCTTGTTGGTGATGAGCTACATTCCACCCTGCAATCCCTTTCTTCACAGAGGAAATGTCGTGAGCCTCTTGCTAATCTATCGCTATTTCCATACCTTCCATATCACGTACACAAGGATGAATCTTTCCGATTCCTTTCATATTCCATTATTATGGAATATGTTTTTACTCGAATAGCTTCTTCCCAAGAGCTACTGATTTGTGAAACACTTAGCAGAAAGCCGACGATGAAAATTAAATGTGAGATTAAGCATTGTTTTTTATAGTGGAATTTTCCGAATTTCTTTTTTTAATGCCATATCTGTTCAGAAAGGACGTGGTCATATCTGTTCAGAAAGGACGTGGTCATATATCTTCAGTAAGGAGGCGGTCATATCTCTTCAGTAGACAACTGAAGTTCCTGGGACATGCAATGAGGAGGGAAAGCCTGGAGAACCTGATACTGACTGGACAGATAGAAGGAAGGAGAGACAGAGGAAGGCAGCGGATAACATATTTGCAGGGTCTGATCAGGTGGATGACGGAACACGGGGGTTGCCAGGAGCAATAGGAGCAAACATACTAAGAGCCACAAGGGATAGGGAGACGTGGAGATCCATGATCGCCTACGTCCTGAAGGGACAGGGCACATAGAAGAAGAAGAAGAAGAAGAAGAAGGTGGCGGTCATATCTCTTCAGTAAGGTGGCGGTCATATCTCTTCAGAAAGGACGTGGTCATATTTCTTCAGAAAGGACGTGGTCATATCTCTTCAGAAAAGATATGGTCATATCTCTCCAGGAAGGAGGTGGTCATATCTCTGTGCATTTTCTTCTTTTTTTATTCTCTACGAATTATCATAACTTCAAGAAGTAAAGTGAAGTGGCTTTCGTTTGTCGTCTCCATGAGTTGTCCTTCTCCCAGATTGGTTTCTATCCAATGCTAATATTACAAAATGCGAATTCCAAGACCAGATTAGTCAGCGATTGACCAGAATGCTACGTGGACATAATATTTTGACAGTGATGGATTTTCTTTTTCCGAGTTTGGATACAAGTAAAAAGCGGCACGAATTCAACAGAGGGTCGCAAGAATTCTGAAGCATCAATATGCTTCTCATACCCATGTTTGAGAAACGGGTCAAGACCACAGGCGGAGGGATGCTAAGACAACGAGCGACATGCTTTCTTCCCACTGCCTCTTTGGATCCACGCTGCCACGTTTGACCCTCTCTTCTAATAAAAACGAATAAGAAAAATAAATCGTCCTTTTCGTTAATACCACTTTATGTAATAGCGTAGGAGACACGCAGACGGCACAGAACACAACACCACATACCACAGTATACCCTGCTATTCAACCTGTATTTGGTGTAATGAAAAAGAGATAGCTTCATAACTTTCTCATGGGTATTATTGCCGAAGTGATCGCAACAGATTATGCTGGAACTTGAATGCGACTCGCCGATCACCGCTTCTCAACCTGATAACCATTATGCTACACGCTACATATAACCTAACGAGCAATGAGTGCCATCACTTTTAAGCCGCTTGTTGTAAGATGGCGTCTTGCAAAATGTTCCATTTGCTGAATCTATCCGTAACAAATGTAAAACCTTGCCAACAAGTTATCACTTATTTCGGAGAGGTCCGATAAACCAGGGTTACAACAGGAAATATGAAAGTTTACAATTCAGACGCAGAATAGGGCAACAGTAATGTAGTCTTAGTTGTAATTTCGATCCTCAGGGAAATCCAAATTCATGCCTTTATAAAGGAGAACACAATCGAAATGACATATTTAAATTTAATCTGCTTTCGATTTTTTTAAATGCGTTATACACGTAGAAATTGAATAGGCCGAAAAATAGTTTTTATACACGAGGTGACATCCGAAATTAAGCCAACATCAAATACCCACAGTTTTCGTTGACGTAGTTCCCATAATAAATAAAAATGGAGCGATTATTTCATATACAAAGTGGCCACCATCATATTGTTTGAAGTAATAAAAAGATATGTGTGTGTGTGTGTGTGTGTGTGTGTGTGTGTTCTTATTTGTGAACAAAAGTATGTTTATATATTATATAATGAATGAAGATAACGGGAAAGCTTTCTATTTTCTTTAAAAAGAAAGCTATGGAGAGCTATAAAAGAAAGCTATATGAGCTATGTTACGAAAGAGGTGGATACGACTATAGACAAAGCTGATGTGTCGTAGGTTAGCGAGGTCGCGCAATAGATCACCAATACCATCTAGGGACTTTTTACTTCGTTGGACAACGAAACACTCAGCACCTTGTGACAGACTATACTGAGCTAAGCAAAAATATCAAACGGGTATGCCTTAAGATGGTATAATGGTTAGCCATCTCTTGAAAGTAGACCATTACTACCGTAAAGCAAGTTCAATCCTCGCTGATTGTGCCAAACAGGAAACATCAACACTATTTACATTATTTGGTTTATTGTCCTCATTTTTACTGCCATGTTTACGACGTTTCAGTCGTTGTACGCTCCGGCTTTCTTCAGGTGCTAGGAATTTCGAACTGAACCTTTTATTACGATCACTGGGGTATATCATTCAGATTCCATGGAATGAGAACGATATACCCCGGTAATAAAAGGTTCGTTCTGAAATTCCTGGCACCTGAAGAAGGCCGGAGCGCACAACTGCAGAAACGTCGTACAAATGGCAACCAAGATGAAAACAATAGTTTGAATAGTGTAAATCGTTTCAGAAGTATAGATAAATAAAGAAGCATCAGGTAAGCATTTTAAAGCAGGATTAATAATAATGACATACGTCTGAATGTCAGTCAGTTAACGTGATACACGCTTTGGGCGATCATGTCTCTTTCGAGACATGACTGACTGGGCAGAAGATTATTATTGCCATTACTTTCTGCGGTAGACTGGTTGCAAGCCAAGGCTATAGAACCCAATCTGTCCTTATTATTTAACCCATAACTACAGGAAAGAGACGGATTAATACATTTCCCAAGGGTATTTGTGCGTAAGTGAATGCAAAGAATTCGACTGGAATTCGAACTTGGCACCCCGATTTGTCGTTCCGAGTCGATATCCACTGCACCACAACGCACATCCGTCTCTGTACATATTTGTAAATAAAAAAATCATATGCATTCAAAGTGATGTACATTAGTCAAGACACGGACATGTACACAGATTCACATATACACACATAAATGCAGGTATTAACAGAATTTATATGTATTGAATACACACCATCACTGAGACGTGTGCGTGCACGATTATTTTACTCTTTAATTGGATTCTGGTATGGTACTTGTTCAATACTTGTTATAATCTTAGAATCTCATTTCAGTGTTTTGCAGAGAATAGGATAAACTGCGCGTACGCTTGGGCGAGGGATCGCGCATGCGCGCACATAATACTTATGCCTTTTTGTTCTTTTTCTTATGCTATGTCTTTTTCTCTGCCTTTCTCAATTTCTTTCTTGTCTTTCTTTGATTTCATTTGTTGCTTTCTTTCTTTCTTTGATTTCATTTGTTGCTTTCTTTCTTTTCTTCTTTGATTTCATTGGTTGCTTTCTTTCTTTTCTTCTTTGATTTCATTTGTTGCTTTGCTTTCTTTCTTTTCTTCTTTCTTTTCATTTGTTGCTTTCTTTCTTTCCTTCTTTGATTTCATATTACGCTCTTTCTTTCTTTGATTTAATTTGATGCTTTCTTTCTTTCTTCTTTTTCTCTGTTTGTTTCCGTTGGCTTTCCTCTTTTTTTACTGCTTTTCCCTCTTGTTTTCCGTTTTACCCATGTTTAATTCCGGTAGGAGTGTCCCTTGAGCTACCACTCTTCCTGCCCATCTTTTCTTATATCAAGTTTGACGTTTCATTCCGCTTCCTTTTAAATATCATCCTCTGTTTTTTGCCCATCCTTTTTTCACTGGACTCGCACTCACGCTTCTTCATACCCCTCTACTGTTCTCTCACTAATTCCTTTACTCAGTCTCTCCCTATCATTTCTTCATCCATTATTTTGTCCACTTCAAAACACTCTCCACACTAATACACACTTTTCTCTTAAATATTACTGTCATTCTTTCTTTATCATTCCTTTTTTCTTTTTCTTTAGAATTTTTACCCTTCATTCTCTTTAACACTTCTTTTCTTTCTCTTTAGAATTTTTAACCTTCATTCTTTTTGCACTTCCTTTCTTTCTCTTTAGAATTTTTAACCTTCATTCTTTTTGCACTTCCTTTCTTTCTCTTTACACTTCTTTTCTTTCTCTTTAGAATTTTTAACCTTCATTCTTTTTTCACTTCCTTTCTTTCTCTTCAGAATTTTTAACCTTCATTCTCTTTACACTTCTTTTCTTTCTCTTTAGAATTTTTAACCTTCATTCTTTTTTCACTTCCTTTCTTTCTCTTTACACTTCCTTTCTTTATCTTCAAAATTTTTAACCTTCATTCTCTTTACACTTCTTTTCTTTCTCTTTAGAATTTTTAACCTTCATTCTTTTTTCACTTCCTTTCTTTCTCTTTACACTTCCTTTCTTTCTCTTCAGAATTTTTAACCTTCATTCTTTTTGCACTTCCTTTCTTTCTCTTTACACTTCCTTTCTTTCTCTTTAAAATTTTTAACCTTCATTCTTTTTGCACTTCCTTTCTTTCTCTTTACACGTCCTTTCTTTCTCTTTATAACGTTTACCCTTCATTCTTTTTACATTTCCTTTCATTCTTTTTTATATTTCCTTTCTTTAACTTTAGAATTTTTACCTTTCTTTCCTTTTTACATTTCCCTTCTTCAGAACTTTACTGTTCTCTCTCTTTACACTTCCTTCCTTCTTTAGAATTTTACTTTTCATTCTCTTTACACTTCCTTCTCTTCATTATCATTACATTTCCCTTCTTTCTTTCTCTTTGCACTTCATCTTTGTTTTTCGTTTCTTCTCTCATTCTATTTCTGTAGTATCCCCCCTCTCTAATTTTTTTTCTTTCTTGTTTTTTACAGTCACCTTCTTTGTTTTTATTTGGGGTTTTTTTTTGCACTCTTTCTACGTCCTCTTTCATTCGCCCTCGTTCACCTTCCTACATAATACCCAGTCATTTTTATTCAATTTTCACCCTTTTTTTAAATCTTTATTCCATCTCTCTTCCTCTCTCAAACCGATTCCATTTCCTTTTTTCTTCATTGTCATCTGCTTAACTACGTCACGTTTAGAATTATCCTGTTTTTTCCCTGTCTTACGAACATTATAAGCTAGCTTTTGCCTTCACACTTCATTCCTTTTCTTTATTTCAACCTTCCTAAGCTTCTACCCTTTATTCTGCCCCAAATGATTCTTTCATCGCTCTAGCACCCTCACCTGTGACTTTCCTTTGTCACTCATTCACTCAACCCTAATTTTATTCCTCTAACTACCACCAACTTATTCCCTCCCTTTATTTTTATTCTGGACGTTCCTCCTCTTCTAATTAAAGTCTTTTGCTCTTACTTAGACTCTCTATATATTTGAAGCTCTTTCAACCCATAGCTCCTTTTCTCTTCATCTCAGCAACGTACCCACTTCCATTTTTTTCCTGTTTCTTTCGACTTCACTCTTTTTTTTTTTTTTTTACTTTGCGACCTTATTCACAAAAATCCATCCATTCTTACTCTTCTTTTCTCTCCCTATTTTCGCTAACTTCCTCTGCTTTTCTCACCAAATATTTCCCTCAACTTTCCACCACCCCCAGCTCATTTTTTTTCCTTCATTTCATCCGTGTTCATTTCTTTTCCCTACCCAACACTAACTTCACCCTGCTTACTCTCCCTTTTTCTTGCTGAATACAGTTGGCTATATAATCAAATCTAACTCGGGAGACTTAATTATTTGCTAAAAATTCACACATAATACACAGCTAGCGAAAAGACAAATGTTGGTGCCAGGGTGACCTCCTCTCGCCCGTTCTTATCACTCAATTCCACAACCCACAGCGGTGGTCCGCGTCCACTCCTGCCTCTACACAACCGTCAACACCAACCCTACCCCACAACTTTTCTTTCTCTTCTTCTTCCACTAGACCACCATTCGTCCCACCCTCTTTCCCTCCATCCATTTCTTGCCTGTGATGACAATGTCACCCAATTGGGAGGGAGTTGCGACAGCAGGCCAGGACAAGAGCCGAACAGAGCCAAACGGCTTTAAACTGAAAACGAGGCTCTGTGGCTCAGATGCAGATCTTTCCATCTGTCCTCATAATTCGCCTGGCAACAGCAACACCCACTGCCAGCCTCCGTTTGTCATGTGTTTCTGAGATGGAGGTCATTTTGGACAGTTTACATTCCTGACTATCACTACGTTTTCCACGCCAGTGTCCATATACCGAAAGGATTTTGATCACATGAGGGCGAAACAGAGCAATTTCTCTATTTAGGTGTTGTAGTGTGTATTTTTGAATGTTGACATGAATGCTGATGTATTTTTGAGTATATATTTGCTATAATGTTTGTATAATGCTAGTGAGCATGCTTTTTTATGCACGCATTACTGACAATGCAATTGCTTATATATATATATATACATATATATATATATATATATATATATATATATATATATATATATATAGCCTATAAATTACGACAAAAGCAGAAAAAATTCGTCAGGGACAAAGAAAAGTTTGAGTTTTGTTTAACGGCATATCAACCTCTGTGGGTTATTTAATGCCAAAAAGGTGAGTTTTTTTTTTGTTTTTTTTTTTAATGTTTGGTTATAATGAGAAGATTGATTTAGTCAGATCTTGATGAATTTTTTTTGCTTTTATTGTTTTCTATTTTAGAAAATTGAAAATTTCAGAAAACTCAAAATTGTCTTGCTGAGAATAATTTTTTTCCTTCAAAAATGTGTTATGGTTTATCAATTCTTTTTTTCAAAAATGTCTTGCTTGTAATATTTTTCCTTCAAAAATACATTTTTCCATAAAAGTTTCTATTTTTATGCATATATTTCTATAAAAGTGTATTTATACTTTTATAGTGTTTTGAACCCAGTCTGGGGATTAACTATTTGCCCATGGCTGGGACCCTAACAGGTACTACCACTCCGGGGCAGAGTGGACTTGGGAACAACAGCTTTAAGAGGTGATTCCATGCTCCTTCACAACCTAAACTATGATGTAATATCAGTCTTATTTGACAGTTGATGCTGGACAATCTTCTCACAGATAAAGAAAAAACTTGAGATAACAGAGAATTGTTACTTCAGAATGATGCTGAGAATCCCATGCACTGAACATCTGAGTAATGACGAAGTTTTGAAAAATGGAAACAAAAAGAAACTCATATTTAAAATCAAAAAGAGGCTAGGACGCATAAAGAGAAAAGAAGGATAGGACTCTTTGACACTCACAGGATTTGAAAGCCAGAGAAACATAAGAAAACAGCGTTTAACCTACCTAAATAGCTTGATTAAATTGAAAGCAAAACAAGGTGCAGGATCATGACAGGACAACCGTTATTAAGGGCTACAAAGCACAGGAAGAAACTGAAAACTATCATCACCCACGTCCTGATGATACACAGTAGAGAGAACATTTTAAGACAAGCAGAACGTTTTTCAAGGAAATGTTCAATGGAGAGTCAGAGCGAAAATAGTCTACAAATTGATAAAAGTTCAGTAAAATGATGAGAGATGAGACGATTAAACTTTTGATTATATATATATATATATATATATATATATATATATATATATATATAAGACAAACTTCTAACTATACTCGTGTCGAAAAACCCTCCGCGGATCTACGTGGAAGGAAAAATGGTTATAAAAAAAAAAGAAAGAGCTAAGCACATGAACATCAGTCAAAAGGATTTGGACCAAGTCAGCACGTAGCCCCCCCCCCCCCAAAAAAAAAACCGAGACTAGTAATCAACTAACAAAAAGTGCTCAATACTTAGGCAGAGCAGGATAAATAAAGTATACCTAGTGAGCCAAGAAACCTACCAAGGTTTTACCTAAACAGATCCCTGACGATCCGCTTAGGTGAAACCTTGGTAGGTTTGTTGGCTCAATAGGTATACTTTATATATATATATATATATATATATATATATATATGTTTGTTTGTGTGTGTGTGTGTGTGCGCGCGCGCGCGCGCAAATTAAGGAAAAAGTTGATAACGGTTGATTTTGCATTTAAATTTTTGAAGATAAAATTTGACTGGAATGCAAGTAGCCAGAAGGGAGTTCCACAAGCGAGAAGCGCGAAAGATGAAATTGTTAACATAGAACTAATTTACTTTTTTACGAAATCTTACAGAAACCCAGAAAATCTGCGTTAACCGACATATTTACTTATATTTATTTGGTTTGGTTTGAGATTAACAACCTATCAACCATTACGCTCATTTAAGGCTCAGTTTTTTAATTTGGGATTACATTTTTGTAATATAGTTTTTTAATATAGTTCATTTGTTTTGAAGTTGTTGCACGCGTTAGCGTGGTTGTATGCATTAGACTGATTGTAAACATTTTCGTTTTAATTAAATTTTGTTATGTAGTACTATTTTCTTTAAATATGCCATTAAATGATCTATCTTGGTATGTTCAAATAATTCTATCGTTTTTGTATTGTAGTACTTTTTCATGCAAGACAACACTCCTCCATTTTCTGCAAAGATACATTGCTTACCAAAAGAGCATTTAAAAATGTAGCTTTGGAAGACCCCCAAATAAATAGAATACGCCTCAAGTTCTCCAAATATTAATCCGATAGCCACATGCTGTTCATCATTATAATCTATATGATAATAGAAATAATATTCAAAGAAGATACCTATGAAGCAAGAGAACCTGCTGTAAGTAATTTTAAAGTCTAAAAGTTAACATAATGATGGAAATATTGATAAATGCTATAGAATGTCAAGGAGTCTCTCATAATAAAATAATTTATGTGTTTATCGGATGTTGCACTGATTAGATATGTTTTGCTGTCTACAACATTTTAATGTTAAAAAATTCCATTAATTTGTTAGCATCACAGAACTTATTCACACAAATTATTTCATAGAAAATTAAGCAACATAAAATCAACACTTAACAATATTTTCCCAACCCACGTTGTTTATGAAGAAATAAAATAAACAAATTTAGAACAAATAATATAAGTAATCAATTTGATTTATTGCCTAAAAAAAAAGCTATTAAATTATAATTCGCTGGTTATATGTATATATGACCAGCGAATATATATATACCATATATTATGGTATATATATATATATATATATATATATATATATATATATATATATGGATGTCCGTTATATGTATATATAACCAGCGAATATATATATATATATATATATATATATATATATATATATATATATATATCCATTGTGGTGCATCAGATATCGACTCGGAACGAGAAATCGGGAAGCCGAGTTCGAATTCCAGCTGAATTCATTGCATTCACTTACGCGCAAATACCCCTTGGGAAAGGTGTTAATCCGTCTCTTCCCTCCAGTTATGGGTTAAATAACAGGACAAATTGGGTTCTATAGCCTTGGTCTGCAACCAGTCTACCGCAGAAAGCTATGGCAACATACTGCGGGATAATCTTCTGCCCAGTCAGTCATGTTTTGAGACATGATCGCCCAAGCGTGTATCACGTATGGCACTTAACTGACTGATATATATATATATATATATATATATATATATATATATATATATATATATGGGTCAATTACAGATCAATCATAAATGGGAAGCCGACAGAATGATATGATAGGATAAAGAACAAATAGGAAACGTTTGTCAATATAAGATGTTTCACTTTTATTAAAGCTTCATCAAAATATGCATTATTATCTGAAACTTACATAGACAATTAAAATTGATGTACACTTACATATATAAAAGCAACATTTATGTGATTATTTTCTTTTCTTTTTTTTTTCCTTCTTAGGCTTGGAACCCGTTAATTTATTAGAACTTTGAAAGGACGTGTCGTCTTTACTTGAATTCGGAATGCCATACATTATACGTTGTTTTAATGTCAAATGAACGGTAAGCCTGATTAACCAATGGAAAACTTTTTAAAAAGACATAAAAATAAAAAATACCAAAATTTATTTCTTCTTTTTCTCCATATCTGATTCTATGATCAAGTTTTAATAAAAGTGAAACGTGTTAGGTTGATAAACGTTTCCTCTTATATATACATAACAGAAATAGTAGGAGGATTTGAATAATTAAGTAAATCATCGAGCCTTTATTCGACCTCAACAGAATGCAGAAAGCACTGGACGGCCGTTTCGTCCTATATTTGAGACTCCTCAGCAGTGCGCATCCACTACCAGGAATTGAAACCCGACAGTTAGGTTATTAAGCAAACGCCATACCAACTGAACCACGGGGCCCTGATGACAAAGAGGTAACGAATTAAACTTGATGACGCGCCGCTCGTTCGCAGATACCCAAGGCTCGATGAATTACTTAATTATTCAAATTCTCCTACTATTTCTGTAATATCTTTTGCTCGAACCAGCTCATAATACTCTGGATTGAGCGGCTTGGTGAGAGTAGTCGTGGCTCTGGAAGGCACCGTCCTATGGGTAAAGAAACTTGGATGAGTTCCACCACGGAATTTGTGAACGAGCGGCGCGTCATCCAGTTTAATTCGTTACCTCTTTGTCATCAGGACCCGTGGTACAGTTGATATGCCGTTTTCTTAATAACCTAACTGTCGGGTTTCAATTCCTGGTAGTAGATGCGCACTGCTGAGAAGTTCCAAATATCGGACGAAACATTCTGTTGAGGTCGAATAAGTGCTCGACGAATTACTTAAATATATGTATTAATTGTTTTACACCAAGCAAGACGGTAACGCCACAGATGCGCAGGGGGGATACATAAGAGAAAAAGATTAGATAGGAGGAGAGTACAGTTACAGGGAGTGTCAGAGAATGGAGCAAGAGAAGGATGGGAATACAGGTGTAATAACAGTTGCAAAGGTAGAGAGAAAGGAAAAGATATACAAGCTGATGCAGAAAGAACTGGAGTCAAGTGGTTAAGAGATGGGTTCTGATATTGCATTTAAATTTCTGGAGGTTGTAACCGTCAGAAAAGCAAGAATATGGAAGAAAGTTTTACAGGCCGGAAGTGCGAGAAAAGAAGCTGCTGGAGTAGAATTGTCGGCTGCATTTGGTTGCTCTAACTGTGAATGGGTGGGACCCAGTTGCCAGTCTGGTTGCATCAGTAAACTCATGTGGCAGTCACCAGTGAGTGAAGTTCGTCGGAGAAGAAGCCATGAAAATATTTATAAAACAGAAGGGAGGCACATCCTGTCAGTGAGAAAGTGGATGGAATCGATCCGCCATGTCGGTACCTATCACATTACTGATTCTCCTTTGGAGCCTGTCGAAAACACTGAGATGAACAGCGGGGGCGCCTGACCATACATGACAGCAGTATTCCATGCACGGACGTATGGTCGATTTGTATATGTGCAAATATATATTAGTCATCCACACACGAGCCTGTTTCTCTGTATCACAGCTCATCAGTGTGGCTAGACACATCCACTTGTTTCTGGCCGGGATCGAAACTCGACCGTCTTGGTGTCAGTCGGAGTCGCTAACCCCTAAGCCATAAGCACATAGAATCAGAAGGGAAATTTTAACGTGTTGTATATAAGCAGTGCATACACACGGAAGTCGCCGAAAGAACTCAATTCATTTCTGAAGAGTAATGTTTATATCGCAGGAGTGGAAACTTTTTTTGAAAAGTTTTCCTCTCTAGAGTGCTCAACCGTAATATGAGGTAATTGGAAAAGTAACCCCTCATTTTAAAATGCTTACGAGAAATGTATATGAGAGAGTGAGAGAGGGGGAGGGATAAGTGTGTGTGTGTGTGTGTACATGAGAGCTCTACTTGCTTTTCCGGCCTCATATCAGGAAAATCTACGTTAAGTAAAGTGTTGGGTTTAGTGTGTTAATCTCGTAAATTACTGACAATTAATACATATTTCGTTGGAAATACAGTTTGAAAAGGGAATTATCACGTTTAAATTCGCCGTATCTGTCAATGCTGTCTTCATTTAAGATTAATTTCTCATCATCGCCAATGTCCTTTTTGTCCCACATCACTTAATGCAATTTGGATCGACGTTTCACTTTTTCGAACACTCACACGAGTCGTCGAAATAATTGTAAAGAAATTAGTCTTTCCTTTGTGGCAATATTTTGATGATTTATTGGACAGAGAAAATAATTCTTATTGCAATAAAATTGTTTTCCTTGACTTCAAATTGTCCTTTTGAAGCGTTTCCCAACACCTAAACCTACTGCATAATTAGCACAGGTTGCAATGATATAAAGTCTAGTTTTCTTTATGTGTAATTTAGGAGATACACACACACACACACACACACACACACGATTTATTTTATGTAAATTTTTTTCATATCGTCTGATAAGCTTAATAGCATTATCGTTGAAAGAGGTAAGGCACACACACGATTTATTTGATGTAAATTTTTTTCATATCGGTTAATAGTATTATCGTTGAAAGAGGAAAGAAAATCACAATATTGATACATATTTTTATTTAATCCTTTCTGAGCTTTCGGCTTACATCAGCCATTATCAAAGATGAAAATAGTGTTGTTTGTAACGGACAGTTCGCTGAGGAACGATAGTAGTAGTCGTCTATTTTGTTTGTGTGGAGGATTGGCGAACACGTGCGTGCATGATGGAAGCGAAATTCGCACTACAGTATGTGGGGGCGAGAAGTATTAAGTATGGAAAGCCATTGCGATAACCAATCGCTACTGTTATCTATTATAAGCATTTGAGAATGTGTGTGGAGATTTCGTAGTTAATTTTGTTCAGGTTAGGTTTCAACTGTTTTATGTATATGTCTTCGAGTATTTTTATTTTTTGTTTATTGTTTTCCTGTTTAAATATGGTTGTATTTTCGACTATATATATATATATATATATATATATATATATATATATATATAAAGAACAAATAGGAAAGGTATGACAATTTTGTGGTGCACTGGATATCGGCTCGGAACGGGGAACCGAGTTCGAATTCCAGCCGAATTCATTGTATTCACTTACGCGCAAATACCCTTGGGAAAGGTGCTAATCCGTCTTTTCCCTCCAGTTATGGGTTAAATAACACAGACGAAATGTTGCCAGCCTTTCGCTGCTCTATCGTTATTTCCACGGAAAACGTTTAAACGAGCTATACTTCTGAATTCCACCAACTTTGACCCTGACGGCTAAAACCCAACACGCTGCATACACAGAGACAAATTACTTCCCATTATCCTTCGTATACAATTAGTGATGAGGAGGTTTCACTTGAACAGCTTCTTCCCACGAACCACTACTTAGTGAAACCGACTCCCAAGGGGATGCTTACCCAACAGCTACAATATTAACCTGTTATATTTCCATCATATCCTCATAAACTGCGCTTCTTACTTTTACCGCTCACACAACAAACTCCTTCAGTAACCCTCGACCTTGAATAACATTTGAGCCTTGTATAAGGTGAACATTATATATAATAAAATATCATTATTTTCTTATGTTAGAGATGGATGTTGAAAATAACATGGATTGAACATGTAAATAACATGGATTGAACATGTAAATAACAAGGAATGTTTAAAAAATATGAAAGATAGTAGATTCTCCTAACTTCAGAAAAAGACAACTGAAATTTCTGCGACATTATGAGGAAAGTTTGCCAGGAAAATTTAATACTCACATGACATAGTAAAGGCGCAGATTAAAGGCGCCAGGTAACGTGTTTAATAAGTTCGTGTAAATGGGTGGCAGTACGAAAGAAAAGCTGAATAAAAAAGTGCTAAAGTTAGATCGATAAAAGACAGGAAGCTGTGAAGAGCTAGAATCTCGAACGTCTTTAAAGAACTTACAGCGTAAAGGAAGGTAGCTGAGAAGGTAGCAAGAGATAAATGATTAAGAGAGAAGAGTAAAGGCGAGAAATTCTTATTTTTCTATTATTAAGAGCCTTGGTTCGGTAAACAAAACAGAATGGACAAACGGAATGGTGGCGAGTGTGTAAGAAAAAAAAGAACGAAAAATATTAAAGAAAGAAGAAAAGGCAATGAGAAAAGAAAAAACAGTGTGAAAGAAAAAGAACAAAGAAAAGATGAAAGAAAACACTACAAATAAAAAGTAAAATAAAATAAAAAGAAATCACAAAGCAAGTGAATTCTATTCCTGTCAATTTTCAAGTTAATCTTTTAATTAGTGGACTGTCCACAAGTGATGCCATGGTGATATTGGTAGCTGAGCAGTGGTTACCCTGGCAATGGAACGGAACCTGTTTTGTAACCAATTCTCGTTTTGCGTATGCATCAAAATAAAAATAGTTTTTGTAATTCCTTCATAGGATTATCTGAGGGCTGTAATCTTCTTAAAGTAGCAGAGAGAGACTTTCTAATTGGGTTGAAAGAAAAATGATGACAAGATTAATTGGAATAGAATAATTGGACGGCATTTGCTGGACTTTTAGAATTGGCATTAGGGGCGGAACCAGAATGGGTTGGAAAACGGTGTGGATGAAGGTAAAAGAGACTAAATATGAACACTAGTTGGAGACAGACAGAGAGAGTGTGTGTGTATGTGTGTGTGTGTGGGAATGGTTTCAGGGAGAAAGACAAAAAAGAAAAAACAACGGGAGAAAGAGAGCACGCGCAATTATACTTAAATCAAAGCAAAACAGTGACGGATTGAACAATATGCTTTATAGAAAAGCCGTAGAAAAGTCAAAGAGAGAAATAAAAGATAAAAGAAAAATAATTGATAAGAAAGCTAAAGAAAGAAGAAAATAAGTTAGAAAACTGGAAATGAAGCACAGGGCAGGTAGAAAACGAGAAAAAGAGCAAGGTACAAAACGGGAAAAAAAGCGAGAAACATATAAAACGGGAAGGAGAGTGTTGGAGAGATACAAAGCGAAAAAGGGAGTAAGATACTGGGTACAAAAGAGGAAAGAGAGCTAGGGACAATAACAAAACGGAAAAAAGGAAACGATAGAGGTACAAAACAAGAAAAGAAGAGAGGAACACCTACAAAACGGGAAAGAGGGCGAGAGAGATGCAAAACGGAAAAAGGGACAAGAAAGAAGTGCAAAACATGAAAAAGAGAGAAAGAGAGGTGCAAAACGAGAAAGGTGCAGAACAAGAAAGGGAGCGAGAAAGGTGCAAAACAGAAAAAGGGACAAGAAAGAAGTGCAAAACAAGAAAATGAGGGAAAGAGAGGTGCAAAACAAAAAAGGGAGCGAGAAAGGTGCAAAACAAGAAAGGGAGCGAGAAAGGTGCAAAACAAGAAAGGGAGCGAGAAAGGTGCAAAACAAGAAAGGGAGCGAGAAAGGTGCAAAACAGAAAAAGGGACAAGAAAGAAGTGCAAAACAAGAAAAGGCGGGAAAGAGAGGTGCAAAACAAAAAAGGGAGCGAGAAAGGTGCAAAACAAGAAAGGGAGCGAGAAAGGTGCAAAACAAGAAAGGGAGCGAGAAAGGTGCAAAACAGAAAAAGGGACAAGAAAGAAGTGCAAAACAAGAAAAGGAGGGAAAGATAGGTGCAAAACAAGAAAGGGAGCGAGAAAGGTGCAAAACAAGAAAGGGAGCGAGAAAGGTGCAAAACAAGAAAGGGAGCGAGAAAGATGCAAAACAAGAAAGGTGGGGAGAAAGGTGCAAAACAGAAAAAGGGACAAGAAAGACGTGCAAAACGGAAAAAGGAAAAAGAGAGAAAGGCAGGGGCAAAACGAGAAAGAGAGTGAGAAAGGTGAAAAAAACCGAAAAAGGGATAAGAAAAAAGTGCAAAACAAGAAAAGGAAAGAAAGAGAGGTGCAAAACGGGAAAGAGGGCGAGAAAGGTGCAAAACAGAAAAAGGGACAAGAAAGAAAAGTAAAACAAGAAAAGGAGGGCAAGAGAAATGCAAAATCAGAAAGGGGCGAGAGAGATGTTCAAAAAGGAAAAGACACCGAGAGACAGATACAAAACGAAAAATAGAAAGACAGAGAGACAAATAATCCGAGAAAGAGAAACTATTCAAGATACTGAAAAAAGTCAGACAGACAGAAAGTGAGAGAGAATAAATGAATGAATGAAATGTCATTACGAATTATGTAAAATTCATTTGCTAAGTATTAGCCAAAAACGAAGCATAGACATACTAAATAATTGATTTTTTTTATAACCGTTATTTTTAATGGGTACACGTGTTTCAGTAGACATGCGCACAAGAGAACGGAATGTCCTACTAAAAGAAGTTGTGCCTCCCGACAGGAATCAAACCTATATTCCCTTTTTTTCATCAGTGAAAACCACTCTAAAGTCGAGTGTGTACCTATTAATTAAGCACATTTCAGCTGGTTTCACTGTTGAAAATAACAGATGTCAGCACATACAGGCGTACCCACTAAATAAAAAGTAATTTAAGTAATAGTTTCGGATTAAATAAAATAAATTAATTGCTTATAAATTTATTTTATTTTCGTACCCAAAACCTAAACAAAACTAGCAGATATAGACTTGGTGTTGTCCCAACGAGTTGGAGTGCGAGTCGGTGGTGTTTACTTTAGCGACTGAACAGCATATCAATCAGTATCTTATAATAATAATAATAATAATAATAATAATAATAATAATGGTGATGATAAAATAATAATAATGATGATGATGATAAAAAATGGGACAAAACAACACATTGAAAGAATCCCTGGAAACCCCAGCTTAAGAGATATACAAAAAATTGTCTTATTAAGTACAGTCCACACACTAAGGAAAACTTGGTCTATGTAACGCTAGGGATGATGGGGAAGATAGAAAAACATGAAATGGAGCCATAACAACACGCCACGACCTGCCTTAGGTCTTCTCGCAGATTTGGTTGGTACTGCGACCATAGCAGAAATCGAAATATGATGAAAAATGACATCATAATAAAAGTAAGTAAAAATAGTTATAAAATAATAATAGCGAAAAAGATTTTGGATTAAAACTACTAATAAAATAACAATGCTAAAAATGATTTATTTAAAAAGCAACATTATTAAGATTATTAAGATGGAGTACAACTAGCAATGAAACAATATAGTGGAAACGTTTAATATAAAAAGCAGTAATACGATGCAATAACAGTAGTAATGAAATAATAAAAGGGAAAATACTTTTTTTAAAAAAAAAAAGCAAAAATACCCCGTCGGAACAAAACTAATAATAAAATTCTGCCCAATTCTATGTTGTTTTTCCAACTAATGAAACAGTGTGCGAAAATTGAGTGTTTATGATATTGTGGTGAATACGGAATTAAAGGCAACACTCTTTTCTTCACTGCTTACAAATTGTGCAAATCAGTGTGAAATCTAATTTTGACCAATAGGAAAAAGGACTGACCCCGTCAGTCAGTTAAAGTGCCATACGTAATACACGCTTCGGCGATCATGTCTCGAAAGAGACATGACTGACTGGGCAGAAGATTATCCCGCAGTAAATTGCCATTGCTTTCTGCGGTAGACTGGTTGTCAGCCAAGGCTATAGAACCCAATCTGTCCTGCTATTTAACCCATAACTGGAAGGAAGAGGCGGATTAATACCTTTCCCAAGGGTATTTGCGCGTAAGTGAACACAATGGATTCAACTGGAATTCGAACTCGGCTCCCCGGTTTCTCGTTCCGAGCCGATATCCACTGTACCACAACGCACATCCCACTGACACCGTACTGAAGGAAAAAGACGAATCCAAATTTCGCAATCCGGTGTTAGTTATTTTTTAACCAATGAAATGGAACGATTTATAAAACTGAGAGAAGTTAACAAAGCAATGTGAAAAAAGTCTTTTGTTATATATATATAGAGAGAGAAAATAGAATCAGTCAGATGGGAGCAGAGATCTGATCCACCACGATGGGACAAAAGAAATTTCAGTTCGCTGAACTGGACATGCCACGACGACATACATTCCCTGTCCTTTTCTTTCTTGCGTGCCACTTTACTTTATCTCTTCTTCTTCATCCTCACCATTCTCGCCGTCAACAAATAAGACAACACGCAGAGGAATTATGATGATGATAATTCATACTTGTGGGGAGTTTGGTTACGTTTGTCACAAGAGCAATTTAATAAACATGGTCGAGCTCCCTAGTTCAATATAAAACAACAATAATAAGATTATGAAAAACGAGTAATAAGATAATGCTGGTGGAAATGTTTAATCTAAAGTGATCTCAAAATTATTTTAGATGAAACAAAATGAAGAAGAAAGTAAGTATTTTGAAAATAATGAATCCTGATGAAAAGTGATGAGAAAATAAAAACATGGGTGAAAAGGAGTGGACAGTAACGGTAATCGGAAAAAATACACTACAATAAGTTCATTTATGTTATTCTTGTAAGTTGTAAACTTGCAAAACAGGGTCAGCTGATATAATAGGAAATTATGTGTCTTTAAAGACAATCCGGAAATGTTCTCTAGTCAGTAATTTAGGAATGGCTGTTCTGCTAACACATTCTTCAAAAAACGACATTACATCAAACAATGCACATGTCATTATATATATATATATATATATATATATATATATATATATATATATATATGAGAGAGAGAGAGAGAGAGAGAGAGAGAGAGAGTTGCGTGTGTGCGTACAGAAAAGTGGGATTGGTCTTCAGCTAAAATTCCAGCCGAGACTGGAGCGTCCAGTTTTAAACACATAAATATGGGAAAGTTAAGAATCGATCTCGCCTACCCACTCCGCGGATAGGGATCAATAACAGGGCAGACTGGATTCTGGAACCACCGTGAATTCAAAAACGGTGATGCGAAAAATAATCTCTATATATATATATATATGTGAAGAGAACCAACATCTCTACAATTCCGAGTTCTCCGGCATTTGCTTATTTTTTTTTATAAAAGTTCTCAATACAACAAATATTGTAGAGCATAATATAATTAAATTTGTTTGTTAATCTCGAGTCATAGAAATTTTCGTGTCGCAATGGATTTTAAAAACAGATTTTATTATATGATTATATATTATATTTATTAATTATATATATATATATTATATATATATTATATATTATATATATATTATATATATATATATATTTTTTTTTAATCATATCACCCCAAGCAAGGCGAAAACGCCACTGATGCGCAGGGGGCTACGTAAGAGTGAAAAGATTGGAAAAGAGAAAAACCGGAAACCACATCCTAAACAGGAAACAAGGGATGAGCCTCTTCACCTGTTCAATAGACGTGGGTGGAGTGTGAACTGGGCGATAGTTTAGTCTATCTACTCCAATTGTCTATCTACTTTGTGTGAAATAAGCACTTTCTTCGAACTATACACACATACACACACACGTGTGTGTGTGTGTAAAATTTCATCTTTAAAAGGATAAGCTTTTACTTGTCATGTATATGTTGCGTGCGTATAGATCGGTATAAATAAGTTTATCGAAGCAAAGAGTTAATTCATCTTATCTCACACAAGAAATATTTATTTTTCAATGTACTCTTTTTATTTTTTGTCAATGCACTTAATCTCACACGTCTCCATCAATCATATAGATCAAACAGCACTGTTAAATTTCATATAAAAATTCATGTTAATATCTGTGACAAGCTACAAATTTATTGATCCTTCGTATAAATGTGAGACAGAGAAAGATAAGAAAATGAGGGAGAGAGAGAAAGATAAGAAAATGAGGGAGAGAGAGAAAATACATGCATACATTAATATTATACTAACACTGCTGAAAATTTCTCGGCTCAACACAATTCGAAAAAAAAATGTTAACTAGACAAAACGCCAAGTATTTGTAAATGGGGAAATGGGGAGGTGACTTCTATAGTTTTGTACACACAAACACACACACGCTATAAAATGTGTAGTATAGTTTAGTTAATAATCATTTCAGCTAAATATATTGTACATACAGTACTGTGCAAAAGTATTAGGACTAACTTTTTTTTTTTCTTCTATGAGACATATTGACAGAAAATAAACAATTTAATTAAAGTAATTTTATTTGATTTACTCAACAAATGCTTTAAGAAGAAAAATACTTGTTACAAAATAAATTTAATATTTAGTATAATAGCCTTTTGCTTTGATCACAGCCTTCATTCTGTCAGGCATTGACATCACAAGCTTCTTCAATGTATCTAATGGTATCTCCTGTCAAGCAGCTTGTATTTGTTCCCAAAGTGTGTTTCGAGAAGTAACATTAGATTTATCAATTTTATATCCAAAATATCCCATAGATGTTCAGTAGTTTCAAAATAACTTGTTTAATAGAAATTAGGAAAAATTAAATATAACTTCTTTTTAATACATTTCGTTTACACCTAGTTTTAAATAATCAATATTTATTAGCAATTTACTTGGCTTTCACCCTGTATTTGAATTTCAGTGGGGTTATATATATATATATATATATATATATATATATATATATATATATATATATATATATATGAGTTAATCTTTTTGTTTGAATTTTTTTTTTAATCGATACTCCTATTTTGGTAGATATTCTGTTTTTAATCAAACAGTGTATTTATATATATGACAAATTTTCGTAACAAAATTTAACGTAATGTTTTAACACCGAAACTTTATAGCTATCAATTTGCAGTACGTAATCATTATTATAAAAATAATAATTACCATATATTTACTGAGCAATTTTTGAATTGATCACTTTCTAAAGTAAATATCTAACTGGAGTAAACTTCCATTCGTACTTTTTACTCATTTATTATTATATAAATAGTATATGCATATATATATATATATATATATATATATATATATATATAAAGAGAGAGAGAAAGATATGCTGGCCTTAAATGACCCTTTAGATGTTGATAGGCTGTTAAACAAACAAACAAACAAACAGAAAGATATGAGAGAGATAAATGTATGTATGAGAGTATAGCCAGAAATGAACAAGGCACTGATGAAAATATTCTACAATTTGAAAGTTCACTATTCAATGGCATCAGGTTTTCCCCAGCAGTCCTCGTTAGTCAATCATATAATGAGACCCAGATGTAACTCACGGATTAACAAC
>JBBBDQ010000284.1:6627500-6650000 GCA_037127315.1 Ascarosepion bandense | reverse complement strand
CCCAAGAACTCTAAATGCAACTATCTCTACCTCAAAGGACAAATCAGGACTATCCTGAATGCCAAAGATTTCTTACCATCATTCTGCTCATCTCTAAATCCTTTCGGTTCTTGTCAATAGACGGCTACTGAGTATACTTTACTATAATCTGACTTCATTAGCCCAAGAACTCTAAATGTAACTATCTCTACCTCAAAGGACAAATCAGGACTATCCTGAATGCCAAAGATTTCTTACCATCATTCTGCTCATCTCTAAATCCTTTCGATTCTTGTCAATAGACGGCTACTGAGTATACTTTACTATAATCTGACTTCATTAGCCCAAGAACTCTAAATGTAACTATCTCTACCTCAAAGGACAAATCAGGACTATCCTGAATGCCAAAGATTTCTTACCATCATTCTGCTCATCTCTAAATCCTTTCGGTTCTTGTCAATAGACGGCTACTGAGTGACTATACTTTACTATAATCTGACTTCATTAGCCCAAGAACTCTAAATGCAACTATCTCTACCTCAAAAGACAAATCAGGACTATCCTGAATGCCAAAGATTTCTTACCATCATTCTGCTCATCTCTAAATCCTTTCGGTTCTTGTCAATAGACGGCTACTGAGTGACTATACTTTACTATAATCTGACTTCATTAGCCCAAGAACTCTAAATGCAACTATCTCTACCTCAAAGGACAAATCAGGACTATCCTGAATGCCAAAGATTTCTTACCATCATTCTGCTCATCTCTAAATCCTTTCGGTTCTTGTCAATAGACGGCTACTGAGTGACTATACTTTACTATAATCTGACTTCATTAGCCCAAGAACTCTAAATGCAACTATCTCTACCTCAAAGGACAAATCAGGACTATCCTGAATGCCAAAGATTTCTTACCATCATTCTGCTCATCTCTAAATCCTTTCGGTTCTTGTCAATAGACGGCTACTGAGTGACTATACTTTACTATAATCTGACTTCATTAGCCCAAGAACTCTAAATGCAACTATCTCTACCTCAAAGGACAAATCAGGACTATCCTGAATGCCAAAGATTTCTTACCATCATTCTGCTCATCTCTAAATCCTTTCGGTTCTTGTCAATAGACGGCTACTGAGTGACTATACTTTACTATAATCTGACTTCATTAGCCCAAGAACCGAGTTCCCTACATTCCCACTCAGTGGTACTTGATCCCTAATTTTTTTTTTTCATTTACTTCTGAACTGCGGATAGCAGTTTGAAGATCTCAAAAGTTGGTTTTATTGTTTGTTGTCATAAATATAACCAGCACTCCAGGTTCAGACAAATATCATTTACAATTCACTTGACTACCTGTGCTACTTGAGCAAATCAAGCGAGAAACCATTTTGTCACAATAAAACAACTACTAGCAAACATGGACGTACGTGCCTGTAAAATGACGGAGCGTCAAAAGGACGCTTGTTCCTATGACACTGCTTTTTTAACTACCATCTCTCCTCGGCAATAGTTATAATTTAAAAAGCGATGATTACAATTAGAATTAAACCTAAACATTAATTAAAAGTGAATTCATACATTTTCTTTTGTTCTTGAGAATTCGCAACAAAAATATTAAACACAGATTGAATAAGAATAATTTTACATTTACAACATTTTGAAAACTAAGAAAATTTATAACTAATACAAGACGCAATGCAATATTTATAGCACAACAATTTATAAAATATAAATGTGAAATCAATATTTATTCATAAATTTATAAAAAGTTACTAAATTATTCATATATATGAACCAAATATAAGGAAAACACTTTCTAATTACCAATTTATAAATTTGGAATCGCTATGCAATTAACCGATGTTTGCCATGTTACGATGTTTTTTTTTTTCACACCACAAAACTAAATTATATACCATTTTAAAATACTTGCAGAGATCTAAAAGGTGATTTATTTATTTAGTTTAACTTTAACCAGTGACCTTTAATTTCTCAAAAAGCATAACTTCAATTTTTTTCAATTTGACAACAAATTTTGTGTGCCTCATGGCAAGATATGTATAAAATTTTGTGGTGGACTGTCGCCCGAATTACAAGGGTTTTATTAAGTTGGCTCAAATTTAAAATGGTGGATTTTGCTGTTTGCCACGATATGCTAACATTTTCATATCTCCATTTATGGTCAAATTGTATATTTTTAGAAATGTCTTTGAATGCTGATTAATATTCACCTTTTCAACTACCTTCTTAATTCAGTTACATGGACACCATGATAGAAGATCTAGCCAGCATCAAAGTCATTACATTCGCAATGTTCTACTACATTTAAGATGAATGCTTAAAATTTACATTTACTCAGTTAATTCTATCAATTGAATTATAACATGAAAATCTATTTGAACTACTAGGTAAGCTCCACTTATATGCAAAAGATATTAATAAGACCTACAAAATTTGCTAGAAACAAAGTACCTGCATGCAGCTTGGATACGACTTAGGCAAGTACACAAACACTGAATAAGGAACGGGATAATGATGCATTTTCTCACCGGATTTATTTAACATTTAAGAATACGATCCTACAAAAGATAAATGTTTCAAGACATGCCATTAAAGAAAAGGACGAAGACAGGACTAACTGCTAATCGTAAAAGAGCGTATATGTGATCATTAGCAAGGGAGGCAGTCAAAAGTGTGAGCTTTGAATTGGAGACATCAAAAGTAAGGATATACAGTAAGTTAACAATCTGGAAATTGTGACACCAAGATCCGAAGTTGCATCAAAACTAAGTCCTTTCAGAAACTAAGCAGAGTATTAAGGCATAGACATATATCAATAAAAATGACGAATTTCTATATTATGTTAACTTCCTGTTCACGTCCGGCTATTTTTATACAGATAAAGTAGCGAATCAATGTGACTGAGATGTGGTTCTACAGACAGAATGGGAATACCACGGACAGAACACGTAAGTAATGAGGAAGTTCTACAGAAATAGGATCTAGAAACAGTTTGTTTCTTCGCCTTGATGAGACCACTGACAGTTGAAAGGCTGACATCAATAATATCCACGATCTTTCTGTAAGGATTGCCAGTGTGTTTATGCAGTGTTACAATTTTCTCTGCTTCCTTGGAATAACGTCCATCGCAGACAATGGCTGTAGGACAACTAATCGACAGTCGAGACTAGTGTTTGGGCGGGGTAAAAATCTGATGCAATCAACGGATGACGTCATATTTTTCAAGGCCAAAGAAATTTCATCATACACACTGAAAATAGATTTACATTACTGCACACCACTGCAAATGAGCTAATCTGAGGGAAAAATAGAAATCGATTACACACTGTCACTCCTGTGGGTCTAAAACTGACCGTATGGTGAAAGAATGGTAACTAGAGCAGTTGTTTCAATTAATTTGCACCAGGGTGTACGTCCTAGACGCACAAGGCATACAAATGTTAACCATCAATCCTATCATGAAGTCTGACTGGTTTGTAGGCTTTTTACAAGGCCATAATAGTAAGAGCTTCTTGTCATGACATCAGCAAATGTTCTTTGAGATTACCATGTCGACAATCATGCCAGTGTCATTTTCAACTGTAGTGTAAATCATAATTTAAAAGTATAAATGATGAACATGAGAAAATAGAAAAAAATAATCGACAAAGTTTGAAGCAAGTTCAAGGTGAGTGGATATAAATTACTGACACGGGGAGGAACATGACGTATTGTGAATGTGAATTATATGAAAATTAGTTCAGATAATAAATCTGTTATTGCTGTTGCAAGTTAAATGATTTTGTCATAAGGATGGGATTTATTCAATTCGTTAATAAATGCAACCCAGTTTTGTTTTCTATTTTGGATGTATTTTTGGTACTTTTTTTTTTTGTCATAAAAGATTAAAGGAAATTATCCGAAATAGAGGAAAAGTTAAGAAAAGAAGAAATATAAGCAATCATAAAAAAGATATGATTAGAGTCGAGAGATGAGAATAGAGGAGAGAAAGAGAAAAAATAGTGAGAAGAGTTGAGGTGAGAAAGAGAGAGAGCGACAAAGGAGAGAGTAGAAGAGAGAGATGAATAGAGAGAGGAGAAGAGACAAAATAGTGAGAAGAGTTGAGGTGAGAAAGAGAGAGAGAGAGACAAAAGAGAGAGTAGAAGAGAGAGATGAATAGAGAGAGGAGAAGAGACAAAATAGTGAGAAGAGTTGAGGTGAGAAAGAGAGAGAGCGACAAAGGAGAGAGTAGAGTAGAGAGATGAATAGAGAGAGGAGAAGAGACAAAATAGTGAGAAGAGTTGAGGTGAGAAAGAGAGAGAGAGACAAAAGAGAGAGTAGAAGAGAGAGATGAATAGAGAGAGGAGAAGAGACAAAATAGTGAGAAGAGTTGAGGTGAGAAAGAGAGAGAGGAAGACAAAGGAGAGAGTAGAGTAGAGAGATGAATGGAGAGAGGAGAAGAATCAAAATAGTGAGAAGAGGTGAGAGAGAGAGAGAGAGGATTGAGGAGAGAGATGAATAGAGAGAGAGGAGAAGAGACAAAATAGTGAGAAGAGCCGAGATGAGAGAGAGAGACACACACACACAAAGGAGAGAGTTGAGGAGAGAGATGAATAGAGAGAGAAAAAGAGACAAAATAGTGAGAAGGGCCGCGGTGAGAGAGAGAGAGAGAGAGACAAACATACAAAAGACAGAGTTGAGGAGAAAGATGAATAGAGAGAGAAGAAAGAGACAAGAGAGCGAGAATGATAGAGAGACAAAGGAGAGAGTTGAGGAGAGAGATAAATAGAGAGAGGAGAAACAGACAAGAGAGCGAGAATGAGAGAGAAACAAAGGAGAGAGATGAATTAGAGAGAGAAAAAGAGACAAAATTGTGAGAAGAGCCGAAGTAAGAGAGAGAGAGAGAGAGAGAGAGAGAGAGAGACACGCACACAAAGGAGAGAGTTGAGGAGAAAGATGAATAGAGAGAGAAGAAAGAGACAAGAGAGCGAGAATGATAGAGAGACAAAGGAGAGAGTTGAGGAGAGAGATAAATAGAGAGAGGAGAAACAAACAAGAGAGCCGAGAATGAGAGAGAAACAGAGAGAGATGAATAGAGAGAGAAAAAGAGACAAAATTTTGAGAAGAGCCGAAGTAAGAGAGAGAGTGAGAGACACGCACACACAAAGGAGAGAGTTGAGGAGAAAGATGAATAGAGAAAGGAGAAAGAGACAAGAGAGCGAGAATGAGAGAGATAAATAGAGAGAGGAGAAAGAGACAAGAGAGTGCGGAGGCAAGAGAGTGAGAAGATCTGCGGTGAGAGAGAGAGAGAGAGAGAGAGAAAGGAGATAGATGAAGAGAGGAGAGAGATGAAGAAAGATGACAGAAAGACAAAGTAGTAAGAAAAGCAAAAGAAAGATAAAGGAGAGTGATGAGAAGAGGAGAGAGAAAGAAAAAGTCGTGAGAAAACCAAAGGCAAGAAAGAAAGAATGAAGAGTGGGAGACAAAAGAGTTTAAGTTTTCTTTAATGACATATCAACCTCTAAGGGTTATTTAATCCCACAAAAAGGTGGGGTTTTAAGGTATTCTCTTTTTTTTAAATGTTCGATTATAGTGAGAAGGTTGATTTTTATTTATATAGATTATCTATTCCTTTAATTCTAGGACGTACACTCTTGTGCAAATTAATTGAAACAACTGCTTTAGTTACCATTCTTTCACCATACGGTCAGTTTTAGACCCACAGGAGTGACAGGGTGTAATCGATTTCTATTTTTTTTCTATTTATATTCTATTTTTTTTTTTCTATTTATATTCTAACCAATAAGAACTAACTCAAAATCATAACATAACAGTATTTTTGGGGGGTGGGGGTCTCGATTTTTTATTGTTTTTTTTTCATGTTTCTTTCGATCTATAACGAAGTTTTAATAGCTGGGGAACATGTTAGATTGAGATACGTTTCCTATTTGTTCTTTATTTTAACCATTTTGTCGGATTCCGATCGTCACACCAAACAAGGGAAAAAATCTCTAAACATATAGACGCAAATCCTTCGTTTTTGAGTTATGTTTTTAAAAAACGGTTTAGGGCAGATGGTGCTATGTTGCTATGTAGACTAGGTTATATTTATCATTCGTGCACATTTGTGGCTAGTGTGTCTTTAATGCTTAAAGTGTGTAGTAGTGAATTAACTGAGAAGGGTCCCGATTAAAAATGGCAGGATATTCATAGTGAGCAGGCAGACATGATTTGTACATACGGCCGCGCAAATGGTAATGGAAGCTAGGTGAACCGTTGTACCAAATTGCGTTTCAAGACTTGGATTTAACTGCGTACACTGTAAATTTTAAACTTAATAACTCAAACACGAAAGATTTGTGGACATATGGTACTTTGTACATTTCTCCTTGTCTCGTGTGAGAAACCAGCACCCGAAGTCTGGAAAAGTATTTTTGATACACACACACACAATATATATATATATATATATATATATATATATATTACGACTGCCACACCATGAAATCAAGCACTTGAGATAAAAAAAAAAAAGTGTGGATCGTATTAAACTTAAACAAGAGACAAAAGTATCGACGTATAAAATATGCTTTCATTACACCCGGCGTTGCTCGGGTGTAATGAAAGCTTTAAAACTAATCCATGGTCCTGGAGCTCAGACTTTTTGGACGTTGGCACGAAAGACTAAAAAGCAATAGTTGTTTCCAGTTAAAGCGAAACCGTAGACTGACAGAAAAATGAATGGATGTAAGTCAAATTTTGATGTCCTGGTATCGATATCAAATAAGTTTTTTTCGTCGTAAATTGAATTTTGAATGCTAAATAAGTCCTCTGAGTAAATGGTATCATGGCTGAGACTAAGAACTACAATTATACCTACTTAGAGCCAAACCCGAAGCAAAAACTAAAATAAAAGGGCTGAAAAAAATACAGACATACAGGCAGATAAACACACACACACACACACACACACACACACACACACACACACACACACACACAAACATCTTGCCTTTTATATATCAATTATCGATTTTCTGCACTATTGTAAGAACTGCAACCTTGAAACTTCTTAATATCGTTTCTTATGTCTTTGTCTATGAGTGTATCAAATTTCATTAAAATCGGACCATTCTTTCTATAACCCGATTTTTTCGATTATCGATTTTCGATATAGACATCTGCACGCATTTTCATGTGCATACATATATACATACACATATATACAGACGCGCGCGCGCACACACACACACACACACACACACACACACACACACACACAGAGGCTCGCACGCACACATACACACATATATACACATATATATTCGGTTGTTCGGAAAGTTAATATCGATTTTTACTCATTCATGTTCCAACACGTAAATATATCGAGAGATAATATGGTTACATTTCTGATTATACCACACTTCAAACTAGATCTTGAGAAAGAAAATTTAAAATTACTTGATTCGTGTCAATTTTGCATCCTTATGAAAATCGAAGATTATAAGGTGCACTTCAGACATTTTATGCTTTTTTTTATTACCGTAAATGCAAAAATGTCTCCTAATCAACAAAAAACATTTATGTGGACGATGAAGGGGCTTTAGCTGACAGAATTCTACCAAAGTGATTCGCTAAGTTTACGGTTGTGATTGTAGCTTTAATGAAGAATTCCTCAGACAGACCCCCTCTCATACTACAGATATTGACAAAATCAAGGCATTGACTGGGAGAACTAGTATTACACTACGCGGGAATTGACAGAAAGGCTAAACTGGTCAAAATCCACTATCCATGAGCACTTAGTGAAAATTGGTCACCTATATCGCTACGATGTTAGGGTACTACATGATCTATTTGAAAAGAATCTTTTTTTATCGCATTTCTATCTCTGATTTGCTCTATAAGTGCAATGAAAATGCACATTTTTAGCGTATTTTGGTAAATGGAAAATGCATCGTTTGCAACAATGTTCTGCGAAAAGGTTCTTTGGGTTCTTTGGGGTACACGACATGAGCCAAATTTAACCACCAAAAAACAGGTCTGCATTCTGAGAAAATCATACTGTGTATTTAGTGGGACTGGAATGGAATTCTAAACAATAAGCATCTGCTAAGTAACCAGTCAAATTATATTAAAAAAATAAAAGACTATTGAACGAATTAAAGACAGAAATTCAAGAAAAAAGTCCAGTCTATCGCCCGGTTCACACTCCAGCCACGTCTATTGAGCAGGTGAAGAAGCTCATCCCTTGTTTCCTGTTTAGGATGCGGTTTCCGGTTTTCTCTTTTCCAATCTTTTCACTCCTATGTAGCCCCCTGCACATCAGTGGCGTTACCGCCTTGATCGGGGTGATATGATAAAAAAAAAAAAGGTGTTGTTTTTCATGAGGATGATGCCTGACCTCACGTGTTTTGGGCTACCTGAATATGTTATTCCTGCGGACATATTCAACAAATATTGCCCCTTCAGATTTTCATTTATTCAGATCCTTGTAAAACAATTTCAATGTTAAAAAATGAATTCATTATTGGCAATAATAATAAGTACTTTAGTAATCTTTAAGTTGGAGAAAAAATGGAGGAAGGTTGTGGAAGAAAATAGTTCATATTTAGCTGAATGAATATTTAATGACATAATTTTGTTTTGTGTTTGAATTTTCCTTGAAATCGGCAATAACCTTCCGAACAACCCAATATATATATATATGTGTGTGTGTGTGTGTGTGTGTGTATTTATGGACTCTCCCGTCGATTTCGACGTATGAGCGTCTAACTTAGATTACCACACAAAGAATTGTTTAGAGTGGTGAAGGCTTGTGTAGCACCATCCACACTTTTTAGAATCTGCTGATAACAAACAATCGGTGCAGAAGTTCGCTATAGATCGCATGAACAACAGACCTCAGTTATTTAACCCATAACTGGAGGGAAGGGATGGATTAATACCTTTCCCAAGGGTACCAGTGCGTAAGTGAATGCAAAGTGTTCGACTGGAATTGAATCTCGGCTCATCGATTTCCTCCTCTAAGCCGACATCCACTGCACCACAATGCACATCCGTCAATAACGCTTACAGCATCTGGTATTCCCAAGCGGTCACCCATTAAAGTACTGACCAGGCTCAACGTTGCTTAATTTCGGTGATCGAGCGAGAACCGGTGTATTCAACGTGATATGACCGTAAGCACACACATACACGCAAATACATATACGCACACAGACACACACACACATATATATATATATATATATATATATACGCACACACACACACATATACACACACACACACACACACATACATATATATATATATATATATATATACATACACACACACACACACACATACACACACACACATATATATAAAATAATTAACCGGTTATAAGTCAGAATCAAATTAGATCAGTCAGTCAGTTAAGTGCCATACGTGATACACGCTTGGGCGATCATGTCTCGAAAGAGACATGACTGACTGGGCAGAATATTATCCCGCAGTAGGTTGCCATTGCATTCTGCGGTAGACTGGTTGCCGACCAAGGCTATAGAACCCAATTTGTTCTGTTATTTAACCCATAACTGGAAGGAAGAGACGGATTAATACCTTTCCCAAGGGTATTTGCGCGTAAGTGAATACAATGGATTCAGCTAGAATTCGAACTTGGCTCCCCGGTTTCTCGTTCCGAGCCGATATCCACTGTACCACAACGCACATCCTTAGATCAGTACACAGTTGTATTAAAAAGTGCTCAATACATATATCATTTAGAGCTTTTAAATATTTTAATTCAGAATCTGGGGATTACTCTACTTTGGTTTAGATACCGTCACTAAATCGCTGAACAAACAGCACAGTATGAAGAAAACGGCCTCAACATAATAAAAATAACGTTTTGTATCAAAATGTTTATGTTTCCATTAAGAAAGATCAAAGTATTTTTAATTATGTTTTTAAAATTTTTAATCCTTTCTAACGCGTTCGAAATTTTGGTAAAAAATCTTGTTTTGATTTTTGTCAGCGGGTAATTAAATCGTGACAAGAGTTTACAATGGATAATGTATTATTGCGTAACTATTTTTTTTTTTTCAGTTGAAAAACACATTTACTTGGAAATTCTTCCAAAATTCAAATAATTGTCAGATTTTAATGAAATCTTCAAAACTTATTCACAAACGAACGAAATTATTTTTGAAATTATTATTTTAAAAAAAGTCTTGGTAAAAAAAAAATTACGTCTTTTTCCCCACCCCTAGACGTAAATTCATGAAATTTCAAAAAATTAAATTTTGTAAGGGAAAATTGGTTTCATGTGTTCAACGCAGGATATATTGGGAAATGTAAATCATCTATTATCTTTTTCAAATCATTTTGCTCTTTTTCCGAAAGTCTGCTTCCAATAGTAAAATGAAAAAATGTAATAAAACTGTGATTTTATTTAATTAGATAATAAATAATGTATATTAAGGACATTATAGTCTGAAGAATAAAAAAATATTCCATTAATAATGAAATTTTCAAAAAATTATTTTTCATTTTCTTTTTAGAAATAATTTATTTAGTTTTTAAAATGTTTAAAATACTTCAAAGACTTGTAGGTGTTAGGTTATTAAGTTATTAAATGAAGACTATATTTACTAATTAAAAGTTGAAAAGTTTAATACAAATCGTCGAACCATCGTATTTTTTAAAATGTGTGTATTTGTAGTTTTTTTTTCTTCTTATTTTATATGATATTTTCTGTGCGTACATTAAAAGGTAATATGTTTCAAGATTTCTTCACCTTAACCGGAAAAAATTGAACAATTATGTTCGCCACACACTTAGCTTATCTCGCATCTGGCTGTTATGACATGTCAAATCATATGGGAAAAGTCAGAAAGATCAACACTCAGTGATTAAGAAATGGTTTTATTCTGAATGTCATCTTATAAATAAGTAATACTTGTGTAAATCAGATTAATGTAACTTTAAATTTACTGATTTTCCAAAAAATAATGTGTGATAGGTGTATATTTTATTTTTGCAAGAGTTTTAAAACTAAGAATTAACTTTTGTTTACAAATGTGTCGATTACTCAAAAATGGCCAAAAAATTGAAAGAAGTTTAAAAAACCCCAAAATCTTTAATTCTAATCAATATAAATTCTGTTTAAAATACACCAGAGTATTTTACTTACTGGAAATAGTAAATTTAATCTTAGCTTTCAATTAAAACTAAAATAAAAGTTTCCAGAAATGTTATTTTTTAAAATTCAGTTGCAAGGTTTGGTATTGAAAATGATTGTTTTTAAGCCTTTCGGTATCTCCAGGTGATTTATATCAATTGATTTTCCGTCGTTTTTTCGAACGCATAACAGGAACATTCAGAACGCATAACTGGAAGTTTAAAATAAGAGAGGAGCTGGTCAAGAAGTGTAAACATTTTCATCAAGGTTTATACGATCCTAAAATATATTTTATGAGATATTTACATCCAGACATAATATAAGACATTTCATTTAGCAATCTTTCTAGTTCTGGAAATTATACTATGGCTAAATTCTCGTCTTAGCACAATCTTCAAACATCACCAACGTCGCAAGGTCTAGCTTTTTCTAATATGATCCAAGTTACATAAGGATGTGCATTGTGGTGCAGTGGATATCGGCTCGGAACGAGAAATCGGGGAGCCGAGTTCGAATTCCAGCTGAATTCATTGCATTCACTTACGCGCAAATACCCTTGGGAAAGGTATTAATCCGCCTATTCCTTCCAGTTATGGGTTAAATAACAGGACAGATTGGGTTCTATAGCCTTGGTCGGCAACCAGTCTACCGCAGAAAGCTATGGCAACCTACTGCGGGATAATCTTCTGCCCAGTCAGTCATGTCTCTTTCGAGACATGATCGCCCAAGCGTGTATCATGTATGGCACTTAACTGACTGACTGAATATAATAGTTGGAATAATGATTAAGGCTTCTACTGGTCATAAAGTGGGGGTTCAGTTTATTACTTCACAACAATAGGAAACCGATCCCCCAATAATTACAACATAATAATATAATACATTTCTTTCCTCTCTAGCTATGAGTCAAATAACAGGACAGATTGGGTTCTATAGCCTTGGTCGGCAACTAGTCTACCGCAGAAAGCAATGGCAACCTACTGCGGGATAATCTTCTGCCCAGTCAGTCATGTCTCTTTCGAGACATGATCGCCCAAGCGTGTATCACGTATGGCACTTAACTGACTGACATAAGGGCATTTTTCTTTTAATTTCCACACATAATCGGTTAGTTTGGAACATTTTTTAAGGTTTTTTAGCTTGAATGTAGATTTGTGATTATACCAACGTTTTTTAAATTCCCTTCAGTATATTCGACATATTTTTTTTCTGCCCATTTGTATCTTGTACTTTTGCTTTATAAATAATCTCTGTATGGAAAACTCTGTAAAGTGGGCATTTGCTTTTGTCTTTGCAGTTAGATTTTTCATTAACGATATTTTGCAAAACGTTATTTTTGAAATTCTTGGCGTTTTGTTTCTTTACGTAATTTTGTAATTTACACTTCTGAATATTACATATACACGCACACACACACACACACACACATATACAAACATACATACATATATATATATATATATATATATATACACACACACACGCACACACAGACACACACATATATACAAACATATATATGTGTGTATATATATATATACGCACACACAGACACACACACATATACAAACATACATATGTATATATATACACACATACACAAACATACGTATATATATATATATATACACACACACACATATATATACATATATATACACACATATATATACAAATATACATATGTATATATATATATACACGCACACACAGACACAAACACATATGCAAACATACATATGTATATATATATATATATACATACACATACACAAACATACGTATATATATATATATATATATACACACATATACAAATATACATATGTGTATATGTATATATATACACACACATACAAACATGCATATATACAATTACACACATGTGCATATATATATATATATATATATATATGTCCACAAATACATATAGTCTTATGCATATATACATATGCACATATATACAAACATATACATATATATACTTATATATTCATTATATATACTTATATATGCATATACACATACATATCTACTTATATATACATATACACTTACATTAATTACTATATACTTACACACATACATATATGCCCACACATGTGTGTGTGGGTGTGTGTATGTATTTATTCCCAAACCTTGTTTTTTTTTTTATATTAGTGCTATCAAGTTTTCTCCCTTTTCACTTAATGCTCCCTTCTTGGTCCTGTAAAATTAATATCCCTTTATAGAATTCTCCACCTCAAACAAATTATGATCCCCTAAGAGACTGAAAAGATTTAAAGAAGAAAATCAAGAAAGAATTACAAAAAACCTCCTATTTCTTGAAAACAAAAATAAATAAAGAATATGACTAAAAGAAACAAAACTGTAATTCTTAATTCTGAGGTTTTTAAGTTGGCCATTTAAGAATGAAGAATGGAATATTATTTCTTAATGCTGACATACTTGCAAGAAAATATCTACATATTTTAAACATAAATATGGACAGATAAGATAAAGCGGGAATTTATAAGAAAAATTAAGATATGCTATATTAATGGGTAAAAGTGCTTAGTAACAGAGAGTAGAGCAATACAAATATAAAAGGGGACACTAAGCTCAACACCAAGTGGTAAGAGTGTTTCCTGCTTGAATGCAATCTTCAGGCCATCTAAGTTTTTATGGAGGTTGCTTCAAAAGAATCCTTGTAATATTATTTCTTTATGGATCCTGGGCATGACAGTAAACTGCATCAAGTAAACTGCAACAAGGCCTCTGATTGGGAGGCTGTAAGGAGCATAGAACCACCTCTTAATTGCTGTTGTTCCCAGGTCTGCCCTGAGCCAGAGTGGTAGCACCTGTTCCCGGTCCCAGCTATGGGCAAACAGTTATCCTACCAAACTGGAGTCAAAACACTATAAAAGTATAAAAATAAACTTTTATAGAAATATGTACATACAAATAAACTTTATTAGAAAAAATTATTCTCTGCAAAACATTTTTAAATAGAAAACTAGAAGACATCTTCAGTTTTTTAAAATAAAAAAGAATAAAAACAAAAAGTTTTCATTAAAATCTGACTAAATTAACCTTTTCACTATATATATATATATATATATATAGGGTTTTATCATAGAGATTATTTTGCAAGGTCTTGAAGAAAAGAAAATCAAAAGGAGCAATGTCTGGTGAATATAGCACATACCAGCTGCAAAAATGTTTACTATGTCACCAAAGAAATATAAAGCCAGCCATTATCCTGACAGAAAACACCTTTCCTGTTTGCCTATTCTGGACATTTTTCTTGAATTGTTGTCTTTAATTCTTCCAGTTGCCTTTAAGAATCAACTGAATGGTTATTTAGTAGATGGTCATAGTATAGGATTTTTTTCCAATCCCACCAGAAATACAGCATGACTTTCTTAAGATGAAGTTCACCCTTTGGGGTGGCTAATGTTGGCTAATGTTGCTTGCACCAGGATATTTTTCACTTAAAATTGTTGTAAATGATCCATTTCTCATCAGATATCACAAATTCCTTCAAAAAGAGTGCCTTGTCATTGTGTTTATACAACAAATCACAAATAAAAATCTGATCCAAAATATTCTTTTCATACAAATCATGTAGCGATTTGAGTACCCAAGCTTCATGGATGGTGGATTTTGATAAATTTAGCATTTCTGCAAGTTCTCATTTTGTGAGATATGGGTTATTCCGTGTCAATGTCTTAATTTGGTCATTATCTGTAGTAGGGGGAATGTCTGCCTGAGGGTCTGAGGGTTCCTCAATACAGTTTCAATCACCAACACTAAACCTAGCAAACCATTCCCATACAGTTCTGTCACCAAACACATTACACATGCTTTTTTGTTGCTTGTGAAGTAATTTTGCTTTTACGATAATAAAAAGCATTGAGTGTCTAAAATGCACCTTATAATTGTCCATTTTCATAGGGATGCAAATTTGACACAAATTAAGTCATCTTAAATTTTCTTTCTCAAGGTATTTTGGAGTGTGCGATAATAAAAATGTAAGTATATAATATCTGACAATAAATTTGATTTGTTCTAGCATGTTGAAACAGGAATCACTAAAAATAGGCACGCACATTCTGACAACCTAATATATATATATATATATATATATATATAGTCATTTGCAGACAGATCTGTTTCGCTGTATCACAGCTCATCAGTACGGTTAGACTCCGATTGCTTTTTAACCCAGGATCGAAACCCGACCGAATTGATGTCAGTCAACGATTCTACCTTTGGGCTATGGGTGCTCAGTAGAAGAAGGCAGACTTTTTAGCATGTATATTATCATTATATGTGCCCAATAGCCAGAGTGCTCTAATTCATTTTACTGAATGAGCGATGCGTACATGCCAGAGTAGCTACTGTTTTTCTTTTACCATTCTTCCAGAATGCTCAATCAGGGTGTGAGAGCGCGATGTGTGTGTGTAAAAATATACTCAGTTATGATCTGAGATTAAGGACAGGATGGTTAAATAAAATAAAGACATATATATATATATATTGGGTTGCCTGGAATATGCATGCCTGTGATGTGTTGTATAAACCCAATGAAAAAACACCCTTTTTTAAGATAAGTTGTGATGGGGGATGAGAAATGAATCATTTAAAACAATGTTCAGTGAAAAAGATCCTGTGGTAAGCAACATGAGCTAACTTTAGCCACTCCAAAAGCTGGTCTTCATACTAAAAAAGTCATGCTGTGCACCTGGTAGAACTGGAAAAGAATGTTATACTATGAGCTTCTACTAACTAACCCTTCAGCAGATTCTGAAAAGTACTATATATATATATATATATATATATATATATATATACAAGCATTAAACATTATTTTTAGTGGATACTTATATTTGAGTATAGGCTCAGTTTATTAAACAGTATATTTATTTATTTTCATCTACTGGCCTGAATATTTTATCCAAATCTGTCAGATGAAAAAATAAAAAATATATAGCTTCTGTAGAAATTATACATATCTTAGAAGTAGTACAAAGTTTGTAGAGATTTACTTTATTAAGAGTGCTTCATACTCAGTAGAGCAATATATAATATATATAATATATATAATATATAATATATATATGATATATATATATATATATATATATATATATATATATACACACATGCACACACACACAGACAAACAAATGGGATGTGCTTTGCAGTGCAGTGTATATCGACTCGGAACGACAAATCGGGGAGCCGAGTTTGAATTCCAGTTGAATTCCTTGCATTCACTTAAGCACAAATACCCTTGAAAAATGTATTAATCTGTCTCTTCCCTCCAGTTATGGGTTAAATAATAGGCTAGATTGGGTTCTATAGCCTTGGATGGCAACCAATCTACCACAGAAAGCAATGGCAACCTACTGCGGGATAATCTTCTGCCCAGTCAGTCATGTCTCTTTCAAGACATGATCACTCAAATTATATATCACATATGGCACTTAACTGACTGACTGAAGATTTTCAACCAACACAAATCTACAGTAATTTCCTCCTCAGATCGAGACTTTCACATGGATGTCATGCATGGTACTTAACATCTTCAAAAATATCTAAATGGTCAATTGTATACAATCACCTTTTTAAGATCAATGTCTAAAAACAACTTTAAACAAGTAATGTCTGCAGTTTTTTTCTTCAAACTTTGTGAACTGAGTAACAGAAACACCATCTCTTTAAGACTTTCAATGGCAGCAATAGCAATTAATATGGATATCACATGTAACTCAAAAAGAAAATATTGATGGAAATAAAAATTATATAAATCCAAAAGCAGTACGAGCTACTTGGTCAATAAATACTAAATGTGCCCTACGCTTTCAGGACATAAGCAATCATGGCTTTCCACGTCTCCCTATCCCTGATGGCTCTTAATATGTTTTCTCCTGTCACTTCACACAACCCCCATTCCGTCATCTACCTGATCAGGCCCTTCAAATATGTTATCCATTGCTTTCCTCTGTCTCTTTTTCCCCTCTATCTGGTTCTCCAAGCCCTCCTTCCTCATTGCATGTCCCAGGAACTTCAGTTGTCTCTTCCTGATGTTCAGTATTAATTTCCTTTTTGTCTCCATCCTTTCCAACACCTCATCATTGCTCACATGTTCAATCCATGATATCTGCAGCATCCTTCTGTAGAATCACATTTCCTTATCTTTGATATTGTTCAGCATTCACTGTCATATTGAAGAACTGACATCACATAGCAATCTAGCACTCTCTTCTTTATTTCTAGGGAAATTTTTCTGTGTCTTCGTACTTTACTCAGCTTCTGGAACTTGTACCTTCACCATTACCATCAAATGCCAAAGAGATTTTAAGATAATGGCAAGGAACAATGAAGAGATTAGAAAAATGTGTAATAAGACTTGTCAGACATCAGTTGCAGTCATATCATGAAAGCCAACAAGCTCTCATCACCAGCAAATATAAACAAAGAGAAAATCAACCACTCAGAATGAGTTGCTAAAAGGTCCTTGGCTTAAGCAAGAAAATATAAAAGCAATAAAAAATTTGACGCTGGGTCATTTGGTTCAGTAGTAGCCCAAAAACAGCTACATTTCTTTTTTATTTTTTTTATAATATCACCCCAAGCAAGGCAGTAATGCCACTGATGTGCAGGGGGCTACGTAAGAGTGCAAAGATTGGAAAAGAGAAAGCCAGAAACCACATCCTAAACAGGGAACTAGGGATAAGCCTCTTCACCTGTTCAATAGACATGGGTGGAGAGTGAACCGGGCGATAGTTTAGTCTATCTACTCCAATTGAAAAAAAAGAAATAGAGAAAGAAAAAAAATGTTAGCGACTTGCTAAGTTTTAACTTAGTCAAAGTCCAGCCAAAGAAATTTCTGCTAAAAAACAAAACCAATCCTTCAATTAGGCATAAAATGTTCAAAATTAAGCAAAAATTAGGCAAAAACAAAAAAAAAAAATGGCTTACTTTTAACAATATTCCAGACACATGATTCCATCCCAAAACACACATTAATTTTGCCAGTGAGTTGAAAGAAAATAATTTTTTTAAATTTTCATGAAGAGATTACGTGTGAATGCAATAGTGCCCAATGATGTTTTCTGTTGATAGTCTTTTATGGCTACTACAGCAAGCAACAATTTTGCATGTTCCTAAATAATTTCATAAATCATCAGACTTTTCATGTTTTTAACACAGAACATTATAAAACTGTATAAATATTTGCCTTGAACAGAATTAACACTAACCATGTTTATATAGTACCCAGAGCAAATGACACCATTTTAATTACAATTTTTATTAAATTTTCAGTACCTGATTTTCTTACCTAAATAATATTTTTCAGTTCCTATTAATGTTAACTCAAAGTACAAAGTTTGCAGTGCCTGCATGTAAAATATTTCAAATAAAGATTTATATTTTATATTTTTTTTGATATTTTCAAATTGAGTTTGATATATCCATGGTTAGTGGTGGTGTAACTTTTAATTGATGGTTAGTGTTCCAGGGTTAAATGAATAAGAATCACACTTAGATTCTACATAGGTCCGATTAAAGGAAAGTGAAGGACTTTTCAGCAAGCCTTTATATTAACAAAAAGTGAAGTTTAAGTGAAGCAACTGATAGAGGGAATCAAATAGGATATATGAGCTGCAAGCAAAAATTGTTTATATACTTGATTTCTACCAAATACAATGCCCAAGAGGCACTGAGTTACTCTATGGTGTTGTATGAGCAAAAAAGTAAGGAGTAAAATTCATGAAGTTATACAGGAAATACAATGGTTAGCTCCATACTTGAAAAGGAGAAGGGCGGACCTGAAAGAGACTACCACCACCTTTAAATTTGTTGTCTTTTACTTGTTAATTACTTTTTTCAGTGCAATCTTATCAATTACACACTAAACTTTCTGATTGACCAAAAATATTTGGAAAAATTTCAATATTTCAACAATTGTAGTGGGAGCTCATTTTTTCATACAATGTTATAGTAAATTGATCCTCCATTTTGGAACCAGTTACCAGTATGACATTACCACCGCCTGTAAATTGGTTGATTATCAATTTTTTTTTTACTTTCTTCAGTGCAATCTTATTGATTAAACTTATACTCTTTGATTGACAAAAACATTTGTAAAACTTTCAACATTCAAACAATTTTAGTGGTGGGAGCTCAGTTTTCATACAACCTTATAGTAAATCATGTGCAATTAATTTTTTTGCTTGCACCTATTCAACAACTGAATCCTTTCCTAAGCCATTCTTAGAGTTTCCGAGGAAGACGCCATTGTAAGAACTGAAGAAAACTTGAAAAAGACAAAAACAAGAGAAACAACAAAAATGTCAAAAAAGATGAAAAACAACAAATTTAAAGGTGGTGGTAGTCTCCTTCAGGTCCACCAAATTCCATAATGTTTGAAAGAGTTAGATTTATCCATGTAATGTCTGACATATTTCCTGTTTTTTATTCTTTTATAAAATTACTGAATACTTCTCTATACTTCTGAGATGAAGTAGTATTTAAACTATTTACATTATTCAGACTATTTTCCTCTATTTTATCAGTCGCTGTACACTCTTGCCATCTTCAGGTTATAGGAATTTCGAACCAAAACATTTACTACGATCACTGGGGTATATCATTCTCATTCCATATATTATGGAATTGGGTTTAAAACTGAACTGTTGCCCCTACAGATAATTTGATTATTGTGTTAAGGGCCTGTATAAAATGAGACTAACATTTGAAAAGAAATGGTAACAGATAAATGTGCCAGAAAATATTCAAAAAACCCTCCACAGGTTTGAATTCAAAGACTTTGTTCAGAAAACAGCTCCTACTCATGACGAAAGAGAAAATCTAAAGCTGCTGTTAAAACAACTAGAGAAAGTGGGATTCATGCTTTTTGCCAAATCTATTAGCATTAAGTGAAGGAAACAGTATTTTCTGCACTGATAACCATTACAATACACATTAAGCACACACACACACACACATATATATATATATTATAAACACTATATTTTCTTTTTAGAATTTGTAACAAAAATGTTATAATATCACTTCAAAAGTAGCCATTTTGTTTTGACACTGTCTTATCAAGTGATGATTTTGATTTCAAGTGGAGAAGTAAATTCTAAATAAATATTATTCATACTACATAGTATTGAGCACTTTTAAAGAATAGGTTTTGATACAGAATTTTATTCCATCCATACCTACTGTATACTTGGTTATACATATATGTATATATATATATATATATATATATATATAGTCATTATGTTATATACATATAATGATTACATTATATATATATATATATATATATATAGTCATTATGTTATATACATATATATAATGATTATGTTATATATATATATATATATATATATATATAGTCATTATGTTATATACATATATATAATGATTATGTTATATATAGAGAGAGATTTTATATACATATATATATATATATGTACACACACACAATATATATATATATAATGATTACATAATGATAATGTATATATATAGATCATATTATACATATATATATATATATATATATACACATGCACAATATATATATGTAAATATAATGTTATATACATATAATGATTACATTATATATATATATATATATTATAGTCATTATGTTATATACAAATATATAATGATTACATTATGTATACATAGACATTATATTATATATATGTACACACACACACTATATATATATATATATATATATATATATATAGATAAGTGAATTGCGAACCTTATGTCTGCTTTTTTTTAACTTTTGTACTGGCTTCAAATTTTAAAATATTTACAGTAATTTTTAGCAATACAATTCTTAGTTTTTTTTTTGTTATTACCACAACTTTCACCCCTGGAGATGATATCAGAGGAAGATTGAAAGTATTTGGGAACATCGAAAAATCAATAATAACATCAACTGTCAAAGTTACAGCACATTTCTTATATCTTTCAATTATAAAACTTAAAAGATTATCTGTGAGTATGAACAAATTTTATTAAAATTAAGCAGACACAATGTTTGCAATTTATTTAAAGAAACTTTACAGCCTAAATACATAAATATATATATATATATATATATATATATATATATCTTTTTCAAAGTTATATGCAGTAAAATTGCACTAAAAATATCATGAATTACTAATGAGTAAATTTATTCAATAAATCACACAGGGGATTGAGGTGGCCACATGTAATTTGTGATGTAGTCCAACTGGGTTCTACTGCTTGTGTTGCATGGTGCAGATGCCTGTTGCTAAAAATAGTGTCTTCAAGCAGCTAACTTCTTGAGCCAGAGCTGCACTACCTTCTCAAGGCACTTGATAGAGGCTTCTGTGTTGAGACTGAGGAATTATACCCTATATATATATATATATATATGTATGCATGTATCTTCTATGCATACATACATATATAGATATATATAATAATGTGTATCTATCTCTAAATATACACAATACAAGCCCATAGCCCAGAGGTAGAATCGCCAACTGACGCCAATTCGGCTGGGTTTCAATCCTGGGTTAAAAGCAATCGGAGTCTAACTGTACTGATGAGCTGTGATACAGCAAAACCGATTTGTCTGCAGATGACTATATATATATATATATATATAAAATGTGTATTCAGGATGCAATGAGTAAATGTTCACCATTTTATATTTTTAATTTTTTCATGCACTTTGTTTTTGATTTTTTGACTGCATGGTATAGCAGGGTCAGTTGGCCACTGTCTGTGAGAAAAATTGCCCCATCTCACAATTCACTCAGCCAGAAAATTGGAAAACATCATATTGTGCTGTTTGGCATTCAAATGCATAAATATGAACATTTCAGAATGTTTGGATGTTAACTGAGAGCAGGGCAGATGATGTATTGACAGTGGTGAAAACAGTATCCATTCAACATCATGGTGTTTGGAGAGATCATTAGTGATGGCAAAGTCATGCTATATATATATACAGTATTGTGCAAAAGTATTAGGCCAAGAACTATTTTATCTTTTATGAGGCAGATTGACAGAACAATTTAATTAAAGTAATTTTATTTGATTTATTAACAAGAAAAAATACTTGTTACAAAATAAATTTAATGTTAAATATATTAGCCTTTTGATTTGATCATAGCCTTCATTCTGTTTGGCATTGACATCACAAGCTTCTTCAATGTATCTAATGGTATCTCCTGCCAAGCAGCTTGTATTTGTTCCCAAAGTGTGTCTAGCAAAGTAACATTAGATTTATTTATTAATTTTTTTATCCAAAATATCCCATAGATGTTAAAGAGGATTGAGATCAGTGCT
>JBBBDQ010000284.1:6547500-6620000 GCA_037127315.1 Ascarosepion bandense | reverse complement strand
ATATATATATATATATATATATCAGCCTACAACAATCAATCAAAAACCTGCAGACTCTGCCTGGAGGAAAAAAATAGCTATTATTACCTTCCCCGAACCAAAACAAACTGTTAAATAAACGATCTGAACTAATATCAAAATGCAGACATGGAAACAAATATTTGCTACATTACTTAAAAATAGAAAAATAATAAGGAACAAATTATAAACAAATTAACAAACAGCCGACGACATAACATCCATTACAATAGATAAATAATAAATAAAATAATAAACAAAATAATAACAAATCATAATAAAAAAAAAAAAAGTTAATTAATCAGCAAAAAACAAAAGAACAAACAAATAAAATGTCAAATAGATTTACTCAAATATATAAAGCAATAACCAAGTCACTCCCGCCAAAATAAGCATTTTGAAGGATTACCCACAATGGTCCACTGACATGTATATATAAATAGCTGAGGAAAAACTCAATACATGTGACCTGATGATTTTGCTTAGCATGAAACAGTCTGTCGCCCCTGAATGTTGACTTCAATGTTCACTCTTACATATATATATATATATATATATATATATATAAGCATGCGATGTAGATATAGAATCCAAAGGAGTATCCTGTACATACAGTGGTAGGATAACTCTCGTTACCATGAAATAATGTGTCCACCTTAATTTTTTTCTTATATATACATATATATATATACACACACACACACACAATTTCTAGCTATGGGTTAAATTACAGAACAGATTGTGTTCTATAAACTTGCTTGGCAACCAGTTTACTGCAGAAAGAACCTTTGAGGAAAAATCTGCTTAATCAGTCAAAAGAGACATGATCACCAAAGAGTGTTTCACATATGGCACTTAACTGACCAAGATTTAAATATATATGCATTTATATATATATATATATATATATATATATATATATATGCACACACATGTTTCATTAAAGATTATTCAGTCTACAATTAAGCTTTTTATTTCATTTTTCCTGTGTTCATATGAGAGCTTCCTTTCTGGTTTTAAAGTGTGTAAAAGTTTTTTTTACAAGGTGGGATGGGTAAATTGTCAACTTTTTTATGGTAAATTTTGGGCCGATGCATTGTTTTTTATTATGCCAACCTCACAGTAAACACAGCAACAGACGGACAGCATCTATGAAGTTAAGCATTGTTGAGCCTGGTCAGTACTTAGATGGGTGACCGCTTGGGAATACCAGGTACTGTAAGCGTTTAGTGACGGATGTGCGTGTTTACGGCCATATCACATTGAATACACCGGTTCTCGCTCGATCACCAAAGTTAAGCAATGTTGAGCCTGGTCAGTACTTAGATGGGTGACCACTTGGGAATACCAGGTGCTGTAAGTGTTTAGTGATGGATGTGCATTGTGGTGCAGTGGATATCGGCTCAGAAAGAGAAATTGGTAGGTCGAGTTCGAATTTTAGTTGAATACCCTACATTCACTTAATCTATGGTACACTTAAGAAATGTATTAATCCATCCCTTCCCTCCAGTTATGGGTTAAATAACAGGGTAGGACTTGGGGACCTTGCCCTTAAAAACAAATCCCAATGAATCAAATATGGCAGGTAACAATTTGATCTAATAAGTTCCAGTCAACTGATATAAGAACAACAATAAATTGTTGAAAGAAAAAGGTAATAAATAAATAAAATTTAGTGAGCAATAAATGACCCTTCCGAGGTTGATATGCCAAACACAAAACAACCAACCAACAAACATTTCAAAGTGTTTTGGTGTGAATCTGTGAACAGTGCAAAGGATAAAGATAAGTCCAATGGTGATTACAAAGGTGTTTGAAGTGATCACTAGTGATGGAGATGTTGGTAGAGTTGCCTTGCAACCGGTTACTATGACACTGTCAGCTCTCTGCCTTCGGGTAGAGGGCACTCTCTGCTTCCGAGCAGAGAGCAACAACCCAGTCGTGGTTCTGCCAAAGGGTAGAAGCACGACTGGGGAAAAATAGACAGGTATTTTTTGGCCGGGCCATATAGCCCGGAAATCCCATTCATAACTGACCATGTGTCACATGTTGCCTTTAGTGGGAGGGACAACTAAATATAGTGATGGAGATGTTATTTATCTTCCCATAGACTCACTGACTCAAGACGGAGGCCTATATCAAGTGCCTTGAGAAGGTAGTGTGACCCTGGCTAAAGAGAGTGGCTGCTGGAAGATTATGTCTGGCAACAGGACTATGTCAAACAAGTAGGAGAACACTGTCATGGCTGTCAGACCATTTCTGTGACCATATCACCCCTTACGTCTAGCCATTTGCAACCCTCTTAATTATTTCTGAGATGCAGTTGAGCATAAAATCAACAAAACTTGAATTAGAGTATGAGAAAACAAGAAAACATTTGAATTAATAAGCACATATACAGTGTTTATTGTAATAGTGAGGATATATTCTACACTACTCAACAACTTAATTATTGTAAAACAATAAAATAGTAAAGAGGGAACATGCGGCAAGAGCTTTCATAATTGTTAGTAAATAGAATGAACTGAGCCAATGCTACCCCGCTATCGTCTCTCACTTCATAAATGTCACAGGTGATATATGTATATATATATATATATATATATATATATATATATAATCCAGCTTTTACATTAGAACATGTAAAAGTTGTTATTTACAGCCAGTTAGTTAAGTGCCATATGTGAAACACTCTTGGAATGATCATGTCCCGAAAGAGACATGACTGACTGGGCAGAAGATTTTCCCGCAGTAGGTTGCCATTGCTTTCTGCAGTAGACTGGTTGCCAGCCAAGGCTATAAAACCCAATCTGTCCTGTTATTTAACACATAACTGGAAAGAAGAGACGGATTAATACCTTTCCCAAGAGTATTTGCACGTAAGTGAATGCAATGAATTCAACTGGAATTCGAACTCGGCACCCCGATTTCTTGTTCCGAGCCGATATCCACTGCACCACAATGCACATCCTATGCAAAAGTTGAATAATATTTATTACTCTGTTTTTATATTGAGGACTTTTCTAAATTAATATTTTGAATGTTGCAATTTTATTCTTCATTCTTTTACATTTATATATATATATGTTAGAGAGGTAGTTATTATTAGGGTTATAATAATAATAATATGGACCTGCAAATCAAAAGCTTTTGAGTTGCAGTCCCATAGGTTATAATTATAATTCCAATAATGACTATATTTCTATAAAAATCTACATCTGTTTTGAGCACTTTATATAAAAAAAAATTAGTTTATACCAATTTTATATATATATGTCTTTATCAAAACCAATATATATATATATATATATATATATATATATATATATATATATGCATACATATATGTCTTTATCAGACAATAATATATATATATATATATATATATATATTTATACATATGTATATGTCTTTATCAAAACTAATAATATATATATATATATATATATATTTATACATATGTATATGTCTTTATCAAAACTAATTATATATATATATATATATATATATACATACATATGTCTTTATCAAAACTAATTATATATATATATATATATATATATATATATATATATATATATATCTTTCTGAAAACCAATAATAAATATATATATTTGTTTTTATCAAAACCAATAATAAATATATATATATATATATATGTCTTTATCAAAACCAATAATATATATATATATATATGTCCTTATCAAAACCAATAATATATATATATATATATGTCCTTATCAAAACCAATAATATATATATATATGTCTTTATCAAAACCAATAATATATATATATATATATATATATATCTTTATCAAAACCAATAACATATATATATATATATATATATGTATATATGTCTTTATCAAAACCAATAATATATATATATATATATATATATATATATATACACACACACATACATACAGAAATATATTTATATATTTGTTTTTATCAATAATATACACCCAACCTCAATTTGCAATCATTTAAAGTTTAATTTAAAGACTCAATTTTATTATCTATGTTTTTCTTTGTTACTTATGAATTTAAGTTTTTATGTTTAAACATACAGGTTTTTAATTGGATCTATTATGATTTGTGCCTCTATGTTATCCTCTCCATTATAATAAAGATTATTATGCATTTATTTTCATATATATATATATATATATATATATATATATATATGTTAGAGAGAGAGAGAGAGTTTAATTATGATAATATTTAATGCCAAGGTTGCTTTTCTGATAAAAGCAGTTTTTTTTTTCATTAAGTGCTCGATATCAGGGTGGAGACAGTGTGTTGACGTGTGCAAAGAGTTTGTCCATTTAACTGAGTAGATTCATGCAGATTTTGAAGTTTTGTGGGGACACCATTACGATGTTCTCACTCATCAGGGCTGTATAGATAAAATGTATTTTGGCAAGCAGGTTTTTTTTATCAACAAAACACTGAAAAAAAACATCAAACCTTGGAACTAAATATTATCACAATTAAACACTCTATATGTATATATATATACACAAATGTATATGAAAAAGTTTGCGATATATATATATATATATGTGTGTGTATATATCTATCAAACTCTTTTCATATACATCTGTGTATGTATATGAATAAAATAAGCAAAGAACATGTAGAAAAAAGTGTCTTTAATCTAACATGTTTGACTTTAACAAGTCCTTTAGAAATTTTTTTAAAGTTGATTGATTTCAAAATCTTTTTTAAAATCTTAAAAAAAGATACACTTCAATCCATATATTCAGCTGATATGTATGTGTGTATATATGTCAAACTGTTTACATAATTAAATTTGTTTTTTCATTTAAAATTAACTTAATTTACATTGTAACATGGAAATTTCTATGTTTCAAGATTTATCTCATCATCAGGCATTATTCCATAACTATGGTGAAAATGATTTACATTTGAATTAAGAAAACAATACGTTTGTCATTTAAAGGGTTAATATGGAGAGGAAAGACAGAAAAATTTAGATATTATGGGCATGTTTAATTTAATTAATCAGTAAGGATCTATTAAATAAGTGTAATAAAATTAATGTCATATGTAAACATTGCAAAATGTTCACCTTAGAATATGGTAATTCTTTATAAAGAATATCGATTAACTTACATATATCTGGTTCTTCGTTTTGTATTATGATATAATATTAATTTAATGAATATTAAAATTTATGCAAGTTAAAAATTATATGAAGAATTGATGAAAAAATTGCACTCTGAACCAAATAAAAAAATCTAAAAGAATTAACTTTATAGCTAATAATGTTTACATCTCAGTGGATGTAAACAACCTAGACTCTAGCCAAATAAAATGACATTTTCCTGTAAGCATCGGAAAAAAAAAAACCCTGCATACCCCAACATATTAACCTGTACTTTCAAATTTCAAAGTTGACCTTCATTTTGATTACTTAAATTAAACACACGCATAAAATCCAAATTTTTTGTTTCCCCCACTCCATATAAATCCTTTAAATAGCAAATATATTTTTTTCTAAATTCAAATGTAAATCTTTTTCACTATAGTTATTGAACATAGCCTGATGATAAATGATAAATCTTGAAACATAGAAATTTCCATATTGATTTTTTTTTAATCATATCACCCCGAGCAAGGTGGTAATGCCACTGATGTGCAGGGGGCTATGTAAGAATGAAAAGATTGGAAAAGAGAAAGCTGGAAACCACATCCTAAACAGGGAACAAGGGATGAGCTTCTTCACCTGTTCAATAGACGTGGGTGGAGTGTGAACCGGGCGATAGTTTAGTTTATCTATGCCAATTGAAAAAAAAAGGAATAGGAGAGAAAAGATTGTAAAAGAGAAAACCGGAAACCACATCCTAAACAGGGAACAAGGGATGAGCCTCTTCACCTGTTCAATGGATTTGGGTGGAGTGTGAAACGGGCGATGGTTTCGTCTATCTACTCCAATTGAAACAAAAAGGAAAAGGAGTGAAAAGATTGTAAAAGAGAAGACCGGAAACAACAATCCTAAGGAGGGAACAAAGGATGAGCCTCTTCACCTGTTCAATAGACGTGGGTGGAGTGTGATGATCTCAGAATATAGCAACCAAAATATTGGCTGACACTTTCTGCTGTGTCTTTTGGCCAATCAAAATGATTGATTTCAAAACTTCTGATATCATACTAACACTAACATCTCCAGTTATTTCTACCAAGGGGAACTCACTGAAAGTTAGTATGAGGTACATGGATAGCTAAAAGTTTGCTCTTTAGCTTGTCTTTATACTTGAGCCCTGGCTGTTCAACATTATTTTAACCACTGTCAAGCTGGCTACATAAGGACCTTCAGGTATTCTGTAATCACTCAGCCTGCAACATGGCCAGCACAGCAAGTTATGACTGCATTATAAAGTCTCAATTCCACCAATGTTGATTCCACACCAGGGTTAACAAGACAGCTGATTGAGATCTTCCCCAAATGAGGTGATTCGAAATTTATATATATATATATATATATATATATATATATATATATATGGGTTATGTCTTGAAGGCTGTCACAATGCATTGAATGAAATAAAGGAAGGTAAGGACGTGTTTGTATTACCTATTTATTACATTAATATTTTGAGATTAAAATCTCATCTTCAGAATGGCAGAGAAGCTTTTGACTGTACGAACTTTGTCTCGGTCCCTCTATGAATGGTTGGTGAGTGTTGTCCACTGCTGCTGTACGTGTGTGTATGTGTGTGCATGTGCGGGTGTATGTGCGTATATTCTAGCTGCTGTACGTGTGTGTGTGTGTGTACGTGTGTGTATGCGTGTGTATTCTAGTTGGAGCCATTATGGTCTGATGATATCAGTCCACTTGTAAACCCTCACCAACCATTCATAGAGGGACCAAGACGAAGTTCAGACAGTCAAAAGCTTCTCTGCCATTCTGAAGATGAGATTTTAATCTCGAAATATTAATGTAATAAATAGGTAATACAAACACTTCCTTACCTTCCTTTATTTCATTCAACACATTGTGACAGCCTTCAAGACATAACCCATACAACATATATATATATATATATATATATATATATATATATATACTGAATAGTTGTAGGGCAGATTTAAATCAAATTAGGCCAGTATAAGAAACTGCCCAATACATATTTGAAGGAAGATGGAGATTAAACATGTAGAGCAATTAGATATGTTAAGTAGGGAAGACCAGACGGTTATCCAACAGATCAGACGGTTATGCTCTACTTTCAATTTAGAAAATCACATAAAGAGACAAAATATCAAAATATTAAAAGACAACATATGGCAGAATATCATCAATGAAAAATGCAACTGTCAAGATAAAAACAAGTGCACACTTGAAGAAGTTTATAAAAAGCAAAGGAGTCATCTTCAGAGCATAAGTAAAAGATAAAATATACTTAACATGTACTGAAGGCAGTTTTTAAAAAATCATGAGATAATCACAAGTGTACATTCAAACTAGAAAAATTAAAAAATAGCACCAAACCAGCCTACTACGTATAGAAATTAAAAGAATAGAATGGCAGAAATTCCCACATTCATTCAGTTAAGTGCCATACCTAATACACGCTTGGGCGATCATGTCTCAAAAGAGACATGACTGACTGATTATCCTGCAGCAGGTTGCCATTATTTTCTGTGGTAGACTGGTTGCTGACCAAAGCAATAGAACCAAATCTGTCAGTCAGTCAGTTAAGTGCCATCCGGGAAACACGCTTGGGCCATCATGTCTCGAAAGAGACATGACTGACTGGGCAGAAGATTATCCCGCAGTAGGTTGCCATTATTTTCTGTGGTAGACTGGTTGCTGACCAAAGCAATAGAACCCAATCTGTCCTGTTATTTAACCCATAACTGGAGGGAAGAGACGGATTAATACCTTTCCCAAGGGTATTTGCTCATAAGTGAATGCAAGAAATTTAACTGGAATTTGATCGTGGCTCTCCAGTTTCTCGTTCCAAGTCAATATCTACTGCACCACAACACACATGATGTAGAAAATATTAAAAAAGGCCAAATCCTGCAACAGTGGTGATATCTTCAGATTGTACCAAGAAGAAAAGTTTGCTATAGTTATTATTTCCAGAATGACAAAAAATATTAAATTAAAAGTCCCAAATAATGTCCAGATGTAGACACATTAGAAAATATTTTTTAGGCTTATACAAACCTGGATGAAAGAACTCCCAATAACAAACCACTCCCTTGTTTGGAACTTCCAATTAAAACTTATAAAAATGTAAACCATTAAGCCATCAGTCAAAACAAATCATTCTACGAAACCAAAAATGTTGAAACCATGGTAGCATAACTGTCTGATCCTCCATATCTATATATAAGCGCTCTACATTGAAATCCCAGTATTGATCTCATTTTATTAAACAATGAAAATAAGGTGCTAAAAGTTTTAAAATAAGACACAAACCTGAATTCCACTCACACTCCTTGCGCAGGGTTTGTCATAAATGCTATTAACATTCAATCGGTATCACGCAACTAAATCTTAAAAAGCAACCATGAAAAGAAATTAACAAATCCATTGAAAATGGCTAAAGCAGTGGTGGAATGAGCTTGGGACAATAGAAACTATGGCCAATTTTTATACTCTCTTAACTTCCCCACCAAACAAAAAAGTTTAAGAATACTAGAATAACTCAAATCTTACTTATTTGAAAAGAAGGTTGGTACTCGAATATATGACAAAACACGTAGATGAAAAAAGTTTTTTTTCTTTATTTAGCTAAACACACACACACACACACACGAAAACATCATAATCATCAGTCCTATGACCAGTGTGGTCATAGTTTTGCTACACAGCTGAAAAAAATGACCAGCTACCTCCATATATATATATATATATATATATATATATATATATATATATTAGTGTATCGAGGCAGCAAATAATTTTCTAAACATATACTGTTAAATATGAGAGACAATGAATATCTGTTATGTTTAATCATGAGCCGTTCTAAATGTCATATTTTGGCTTTAATTTCAGTTGAAAATAAAGACAAAAATTCTCCAACATTTGGACAATTTTTTATTAATTTGGTTCTAAGCTTTATCCAAATGTTGGAGAATTTTTATCTTTATTTTCAACTGAAATTAAAGCCAAAATACGACGTTTAGAACAGCTCATGATTAAACATAATAGACATTCATTGTCTCTTATATTTAACAGTATATGTTTAGAAAATATATATATGTATTTGGACAGCAAACTTTCTTTTAAGTATCTTTCATTAAATATAGCCAACAAGGAATATTTAATCAATATTTCACTCACTTTTTAGAATTCTAACATTAACTAAAAAATGTTAGAATGTTGAAAAAACTCAATAAGAGATTGATTAAATCATCCTTGTTGGTCATATTCAATGAAATATATATATATATATATAAAATTTATAACATAAGTATGTTATAACAACACTATAAAGTAGCTACTTTGTTTTAACACTTCTTGTGTCTTGTTAAGTGATAGTGCAGATTGTAAAATGAAACATTTTAAAGATTTGAAACTAACCAAACCCCCTCAACCAGGGGAGACATTGTTAGGCAGTCTGTGATGACCAATCAAAATACAAGTAAATGCTGATTTAAAAAACATGGCAACATACACTAAAAACAATTTATTGGTTCATTGAGGTTAATGTTTGCTTCAAGTCTTCCCTTCACCTTTGGTGAGATTGTGCAGCATTCACTGCCATATTGAAGGACAGACGTCACAATACAATCTAGAACACTCTTTTCGGTTTCCACAAAAGTTTTCCTGTGTCTCCCATTATTTTACTTAGCTTCTTTACGATAATGGGATTCTAAACAATGAACCTAAAAGATAGTATGCTGGGTGTTGCATGACTTAAGATTCTTGGACAGTCTTTGCAAAATAATGTGGAAGAGAGTGCATTCCTGTTGGAACATGTATGTCTACCCTCTCATACCTTGGGATTGATTTACTACCTTGATGTAAGCTGTGGCATTGTCCCTGAGGTTCTGCTAGACAAAGTAGAGTCACATAACATGGCCTTTATGTTCATGAACCTCAAAACTGTCACAGAAGACATGAATTTGATCGGCATGACTGTTGGTAGTTCTGTGTGGTCCGCTTAGCACAGGCACCTGTCATTTATACTGTTTACCTGGCTATTTTCCAGATGACTTTCTCAGAGTTACTTTGGTTGGCACTGATACCATGAGCATGGTGTGCCTTTATGGTGGGAGGAGATATGACTTGTTGTGGATGTAATTGCTTAAGAATTGTGACAGGGAAAGGTTGAAGACTTTCAAAATAAATGAATTCGACATGCATGAAATAGTTTCATACATTTCTATTTAGGAACAACAGCTCCAAAGGGGAGAGAAAATTACAGATATGACTAGAATTAGATAGACAGGAAGGGAATTAGAGATAGATACTTAAGATAGATAGATAGATAGATAGATAGATAGATAGATAGATAGATAGATAATGACTAGAACAAGATATAGATGAATAGATAATGACTAGAACAAGATATAGATGAATAGATAATGACTAGAACAAGATATAGATGAATAGATATGACTAGAACAACATATGGAAATTTTCTAAGCTCTGTTTAGATGTGGCACAAGACCAAAAGTATGGGGTACCCAGTGAGAATCAAACTCACTTCTCAGTTGTAATAGGTGCTAGTAAGACAAGATGCTAACCATTACACCAGGTCAAGGGAGAAAAAGATATAGATCAATAGATATGACTAGAACAAAAGAGACATGAATATGACTAGAATGAGAGAGAGAGAGATGGATATGACCAGAATAAGAGAGATGGTTATGACCAGAATGAGAGAGAGATGGTTATGACCAGAATGAGAGAGAGACCGATAGAGAGAGATGTAAATGTTACAGTTATTTCAAATTGGTTAAATTATAAACAATACCTTAAAAGAGAAGAGAAAATGACTTTCAGATTGGAAGATGCCATGTTAATTGTAATACTGCATTCTAATGGTTTGAGAATGCATGAAGGAGTAGGTTCTTGACACGGGTGTATGTGTTAGTGCACACATAGATGGGTTGAAATTAAATAGTTGGCTACCCAGTGTGTGTCTCCCAAAAAAAAAAAAAAACTGGACAATATCTTGTACCTAATGTTACGAGGATACATTTGTATACAAAAATAATATTAATAATGTATAAAAAGTTATAGTAATGGATTCTATTGCATCATAAGTGTTATTCAAAAAAGTTTTAATTTCAGAAAGTAGTCATAAAAACAGAGAAATTAGGAATAGAACATTTTCAAAGATGCCAGAATGTTCCAGTAAAATCCAAAGAGTTTGAAAAGTTCTAGAAGTATGCAAATTAGGTGTTAACCCCTATAAAAATAGGTTTTGGGCACGGAGCAACCAGTTGACAGCAGAATGGGCTTGACCTCTACAGCTCCGGTAAATTCAGGATGTATATCCAGCCAAAAGAATCTCTAAGTTGACAACAAAAAACTAAAACTTGCAACAGTTGATAAAAGGATGTGCAGAATCTCTCTAGTCGATGACAAACAAAAACTTGAAAGAGTTGTAAAAAGGATTTTCTGTCATATCAACTCTGGTTAATGATTCAGGGATCGATATCCAACCGAAAGAATCTCACAGAAAAGTCTGAACAACTAAAACCTGAAAGAGAACCTCATGGAACTATCTGGTTAAATACATATTTTAGCCTTTTTCATTGACCAAGCCAATAATTAGTCTTTATATACGCATTTAAGGATTTCCCAAAAGCATAGCACTTAACATCCCTGCCAACTTAACTGGGTAAAGATATTTGACACTTTCCCTTTTCTTCTCTTCCTCATTACACTTTGCCAGGCAGTAGTAAACTAGACGTTTTCTATGTCTCTTGATTTTAATGCCAAACTGTATATTTGTAAATATTTTTGTCTAATGTTTTGTGAATTAAATATTTGTCTGTATTTTAACTCTGAGTTTTGCTCAATCATTTATTTTCCTTTTGTTACAATTAACCTATAACACTAACATATTCTATGAATGAAAAAGTGAAAAAAAAAAAACAAAAAAAAACTGTGAATCATTTACCACTGATCGCTATGGCATCTAGTAAGTATTGAGCGAAGTCCATTGGCAGAAATGGTAATCCAACACCTATTTACCTTCAGACTGGAAACTACTATGTTAATGCCCTTGATTCATCTAAGAGAAATAGGGATATTAAAATTTGGTACACACAATGCAACATTATCTTACACCATCTTTTATTTATAGCCTGCTAAAGATGTGTTCTCAAATATCTGACACACCCCATATTTATGTAAATAGTCTTAGATGGAGTGTATCTATAGAAGAAACAAAATTTATAAAAACAAAGTAAAACTGTACTTTAGCCAACACGTTTCGTCCTCTGACAAGGCTTTATCAAGATAATTGCCTTGATAATGTTGATTTTTCGTCTGTTTTTTTATTTATATATAAGCAAGTGAAAGAACGGATAGATTAAAAAATCTACTGTTCATAGCACTTACTCTTACGCTGAGTTTGAATTCCAGTTGAATTCCTTGCATTCACACACACACACAAATACCCTTGGGAAAGGTATTAGTCTGTCTCTTCCTTCCAGTTATGGGTTAAATAATATGACAGATTTGATTCTATAGCCTTAGTCAGCAATCAGTCTACCGCAGAAAGCAATGGTAACCTACTGCGGGATAATCTTCTGCCCAGTCAGTCATGTCTCTTTTAAGACATGATCACCCAAAGCATGTATTACATATGGCACTTGACTGAATATGTGTACGTAATGGTTAGGAAAAGTATTTATTGATCTATTCTACTCCAGCTATGGATTAAATAGCAAAGAAAACTTGGCTCTTTAGCCTTGGCTGACAACAAGCCTGAATCCATAGCTAAAAAAGGCTGCTTAAAGACTTTATGTCACACCAATTCACTGTTATCAGTTCTTAAAAAATTGTGACTGGTTCTATACAAGCCTTCACCACTATAATCAAATATATGCATTATAACCTGAATGTTCAGTTCTAAGAATGGAATTGTTAGGCCTTCATATGTAGTAATCGACAGGAGAGTCCCGATATATATATATATATATGCGAAAACTTACACATATATGTGCACATATCTATACACAGGAATGTACATGCATTAGATTCAATACACACAAAAGCACAAAAGATTCATCCTTCTAACCCAATCTTCCATAAGACAGTATTTGTGTCTCTTCCTCTTTCTTTCCTCCCCCCACCCACCTCACTGCAAACAGCTCAAACTTCTCACTGCCACCATACAACCTCTCAACCCTTTTCTCTAAATTCCACTATGGTGTCCACTTGGGCAATCCCACCCACTCCTCTTTTAGTTATTTTTTTTTTTGTCCTTTTCTGTTTGTTCCCTTGGACTTTTTCTTCTCCTGACTCAAGCATAAAAAGAAGGGACTATGTTGGTGAATTGGGTAAGATTGTGAAAGTGGTGGGGGAGGGAATGTACAAAAGAACCAGTGGGGAAAGAGTGAGCAGAGTATATTGGGTTGGTGGGTGAGGAATGGTGACAGAGAAAAGAATGAATGGTTGGAAAGAGGAAGGGAGGAAGGTCAGTCGTTGGATATTTCCATTACAAGAATTACAACAGACAGCTCACTGGACAGTGTCCAGATAAACGCTTCGATCAATGCTTGCTGGCTATCTGACTTCGATGGCTACTACCAACGCTACTGCCGCCACTTCCATCGCTTCAGCTATGGCAGCGCTTGCTGGCCGCTGGCAATGTTGTCGGTGTTGCTGGGGCCTTCCCTATCTGGTTGGCCTTGGCGCAAGCATAGAAGCAAACCTGAATGTGCTTGCGTACACTACTGCTGCTGCAATTATGATCACCATTTTCTGTGGAATGTAAGCCATAGCTTTAACAAAACTCTGGACATCACTTGGAAACTGACCGGCATGGTCGATGTTCCACAGCTGTCAGACAGAACGCAACACTGAACGGAGTTAATAGCATATTATCAATCGAAGAATAGTTTAAGTAATGAAAAATAAGAAAAACAGGAGCGAAAATGCAGGCAGAAGGAAAATAAAGAATTTAATCTTAAGGAAGGAAAAGGAAAAACGATTAGAAAAAGAGAGCGGAATTTGGCAATAGAAAGAACAATGAACAATTTTTGTTCTATCACTCTCTCTTGCCATATATATCTATATTGCATTCTAGTCATAGCTAGCTAGCTAGATAGATAAATAGATAGATATGACTAGAATGATAGATAGATAGATAGATAGATAGATAGATAGATAGATAGATATGTATTATAGATAGATATAGGTTAAAATTATAAATAGATAGATACATAAAATTATTGATAGATAGATATGGCTAAAAGTATGAAATAATAGATAGATATAGTAGGTAAAATTAAATAAGGATGGATATATGGCTAAAAGAGTTATAAATAGATAGATAGATATGGTTAAAACAAAATTATAAATAGATAGATAGATAAATGGCTAGAAGCTTGTAAAAGATAGATATGGCTATAACTTATAGATAGATAGATAGATAGATAGATAGATAGATAGATATAGATATGATTAGAATTATATAGATAGAATGATAGATAGATCTATTTCTAAACCAAAACTTTTGTTTTATCAATTTTACTGTTTCTGATTACAATTTTAATTTTAATTTTGCCTGTTGTGATCGTCTTTGTTTTTGTCAACAAATTCTTCATGGTGACTTTTCAGAATTATTTATTTTTATTTTCCTCCACATCAAACTATTTATTTTTCTCCTGGTTATTAAACAATTGTCTGTTTTTTGCAGACATGATATACCTTGATAGATAGATAGATAGATAGATAGATAGATAGATAGATAGATAGATAGATAGATAGATATTAACAGACTGAGATAGATAGATAGATAGATAGATAGATAGATAGATAGATATGACTAGAATTATATATAGATAATTATCCTGATAATTAGAAACAAAACGATAGACATGACTATGGCTAGGTATATCTATAATTCTAGTAATATCAGTCTAACTCCAGTCGTCTCTACCTGTCTGACTCTGACTCTGCTCATATATATCTATATATATCTATTATTCTCATTGTATGCATCTATCTATAAGTATCATCATATCTAAACTTATTTATAAATGGAATTTGTGTGTGTGTGTGTGTGTGTGTGTGTGTGTGTGTGTGTGTGTGTGTGTGTGTGTGTCTATTACTCCGAAACGGCTGAACCGATATTCTTGAAAATTTACACAGTTGTACTATAAGCATCTGTGAGTGTTCTTAGCTGGGTTTTGTGTTGAGGTACCCCCAATAAATATTGAAAATTGATAATCGAAAAAATCGGGTTATAGAAGGAGTGGTCTGATTTTAATCAAATTTGATACACTCATAAACAAAGACATAAGAAATGATATTCAGAAGTTTCAAGGTTGTAGTTCTCACAATAGTGCAGAAAATCGATAATATATATATATATATATATATATATATATATATATATATATATATATAAGGCAAGATGTTTGTGTGTATGTGTCTGTTTATCTGCCTGTATGTCTGTATTTTTTCAGCCCTTTTATTTTAGTTTTTGCTTCGGGTTTGGCTCTAAGTAGGTATAATTGTAGTTCTTAGTCTCAGCTATGATACCATTTACTCAGAGGACTTATTTAGCCTTCAAAATTCAGTTTACAACGAAAAAAACTTAACTGACATCGATACCAGGAAATCAAAATTTCACTTACATCCATTCATTTTCCTTTCAGTCTACGGTTTCTCTTTAACTGGAAACAACTATTGCTTTTTAGTCTTTTGTGCCAACGCCCAAAGAGTCTGAACTCCAGGACAACGGAATTGGTTTAAAGCTTTCATTACACCCGAGCAATGTCGGGCTATACTGCTAGCCTATGATTAAATATAAGAACATTCTCAACATGAAGTTCATTGTCAGTATGGAGGCATATTACTAGCAATATTATTTACTGATGTATTTCTATATATAGGGCATCAAATGTTACTTTTATTCATTAAATTTTTAAGATCTGAGAAACAAACAGTGAAAGGTTAACAATATTGATACTCTGCAGACTGTTGTATTTTTTTTACCTTAATTTTTTATTCCACTAAAATTCACCTAATTTTTCATTCAACTCAGAGGATTCTTGAATGTTATTATATAAATGTCAGAATGAGGTAGACAGATTATGAGGATAAGATAACAATTAACTCTTGAATTGGTTATGACTGTAGCCTTCAGGGAAGCATCTATAAAATATCAGTTCTTGGGAACTTCTTCCTTCCAAATGGAATACAGAAGAAAAGAGGGTGATTCAACTAAATAGTGATAACATGAAACTGTAAAAGTTTGAACTGGTCGACCTAAAGAATATAATTCTGGTCTTCTATGCTTTGTACTTGAGTTACAACTGTCCTAGAGATGATGGCATGATAAAAAACACTTGGAGTACATCAACTACCCTGAGAGTCTGAATTGAGTATCAGGAAATGAATCCTACCTTATAGAACTTTACCTCAAATCACTGGGATCCTATGTCAGGCTGGATCCAAATTGCTACATGCAAGATTACCATATTTTCTGACTTAGAAGACACACCCTAATACTGGAAAAAAATTTCTAAGAAAAATTGGCCATTCCCATTCAACAATACATTCACCATGCATTCCTCATGCACTGGCGCCATGAATTGTTTACAGTAATCACTCGTCTGATTTTGTTTGTATGACAATGACATACTAATTGGTGGTTAGTAAATATACTATACATCTTTCATTGTCTAAAGGTTGTTTTATTTTGATAAAAACGAATTAAAAGTTTAAAAAATATACACATAAAAATATAAAACTATCAAAGAAATTTTTATTCATCTTCAAATCCCCCAAACTAATTACTTCCGTATTCATTTAAAAGCTCTAAACTATCATCTGCAGATTCATCACTGCTGTCAGTCATGTACAATAAATGATCCTCACTACCATCCATGTCATGCTGGTAACTGATATCTTCATCTTGGAAGATGCACACATATTTTTCAGGGTATTTTTTTCAAGAAAAAAAGTGAGTCTTGTAAGGTGGAAAATACAGTAACTTCAGCTTTGCCTTAACAAAAAATCATGGCTATTATTGAATGAATATGAACTAAGGTTTTATTTTTCCAAGGAATTAAGTGTAAAGTTAGTTTGATTTATAAACATAGGAAATATTTGATTATAATAAATAATTTTTTTCTAATATTATGATGTAATAATTTTATAGAAGTTATATTAATGCTGATATTTGTTTCCCTGCATTTCTTTTTCTTTAATGGAAGTCTTAGGTTATTTCTGTGCAAAATGAAATTTGATTAATTTTAGTTAGGTATCTGAATAAATCAGGATTAATTTATTTTATACTGCATTTGTGTAAATTAATATTTCAGACATTGAATTATATTTGTGAAAAATATGTTAAACAAATTCAAAACCATTGAAACAATGATTAGAGTTTTTTTATTTTTCTTTAATAATTACTTGTGAAAAATAAGGTAGCATTAGGTTTCTTCATAAAACAGAAAATTGTGGAGGGCTGAGATCGCCAGTGTCCTGAAGTGACATGACGCATAGGAGAAGCAGTCATACAATACATTAATTATCAAACTTACTGATTTCTGCCTGAATTTCTAGGATGCCGAGTTATTATTTACATGTAAGTGTTCAAGATCTCAACTCAAATTTGTCTTATAGAAGAACAGCTTCATGGAATAAAGCATTGCAAGTTCAATCCCTGAGCTAGGCAGTATGGAAACAGGGTGATCAATGAGTGAGCAGTTCTAAATAAAAACTAAATGAGATATTCCAGGAAATGAACAGATTAAATAAAGGATTAATTTAAAAATTCCCTGAAGGTTATCAAAATCAACAAGCACCTTATGATAGCTGGAGAGCACAATGGCCAAAGTGTGTGAACAACAAAACAGTTATTTACAACGTTTTGACTGTTGTCCTCATCTTTACTGCCATATCCACAATGTTTCGGCCATTGTATACACCAGCCCTCTTCAGGTGATTGGAATTTCAAACCAAACCCTTTATTTCGATCACTGGGTTATATTGTTCTTATTCCATGAACTATACCACTTCCAGGTGTTTTAGTTATCTCTTCTTTTTAAAGAATTGAATAAAAGGGAGATAACTAAGATATCCGGAAGTGGCATGGCTCATAGAACAAGAACAATATAACCTAGTGGTCAAAATAAAGGGTTCTATTTGAAATTCCAATCACCTGAATAAGGCTGGTATATACAACAGCCAAAACATTGTGAATATGGCAATAAAGATGAGGAAAACAGTTTGATTAATGTAAATAATGCAGATACTACCTCATCTCAGAAGTATAGACAAATAACAATAGTTGTACATTACACTAGTAAGATGAGGACAATAGTCCTCTTTCCGACTTCCATCAGCATAGTTAATACTACTCTTCAGGAGAGTAATTCATTACACTGTATAGCGCTTTCGATGTGTTATAGTACCGTTGATACAGTTATGAATTAAATAATAGGAGAGGTTGGGTTCTATAGCCTTGGCTGGCAATCAGTCTACAACAGAAATAATGTCAACCTACTCTGGGATAATCTTCTGCCCAGTCAGTCATTTGAGACATGATCACTCAAAGTGTGTATCACGTATGGCACTTAACTGACTGACTGTATAGGGTTTACATTCTTGCCTACATGAAGTGGAAAGATTGTATTGAATAAATTGCTAGGTTTACTGCTAAGAAAATTTGGTTCACTGTGACATACTAGACAATTTTTCTTTCCAGAATCTACCTTATATATTTATAATTCTACCATTCATTCCTTCTTTGAATATTGCTGCCACTTAGTCTGGTGCTTCTGCTATACATTTAGAAATTCTTGACACTCCCACCAAAAGGATCTGCAATATTATTGGTCCTGATCTGGCATCTCAGCTTCAGTCATTTTCTGCACTTTGTGCGTAAATACTTGCATGGTAATCGTTCTGATAAACTTCCTACTGTTAGGGTTCAATTTTTTTTAATTATTGTTTTTACTCTCCTACTTCCACAGACAAAAATTGTACATAGTGGGATCAGTTATGACTTCATTGGGATATGACGGCAGATGAAGTAAGATTGGTAGGATGTACATTGTGGTGTAGTGGATATTGGAGAGCTGAGTTCAAATTCCAATCAAATTCGTTTCATTCATTTACACACAAATACACCTGAGAAAGATATAAATCCACCTTTTCTCCCTCCAGTTATGGGTTAAATAGAAAGACAGATTGGGTTCTATAGTTGGCAACCAGTCTAAAGCAGAAAGTAATGGCAACCTACTGTGGGAAAATTTTCTGCTCGGTCAGTCATGTCTCTTTCAAGACATGATCACCCAAGCATGTATCAAGTATGGCACTTAACTGACTAAGAATGGTAAGTAAGAATGTGTCGTTTTCATGTAAGGAATACTATTCTATGTTTGGATCAACAACTGTGGCTAAGCTAGGTTTAGTTATAAGACAGAAGAAAACCAGCACCCCCCCCCGTCCCCACTTTTAACCTTGTGCAACATTTGACAATATTCCATTAATTTACAGTTGAAATAGCTAGATGCAGCCATCAATTCTACACAAGCAGTTTTTTGTCTATATATCTGAGATGAGGCAGTATTTACAGTATTTACATTATTTGGACTATTGTTCTCATCTTTGTTGCCATTTGTATGACATTTCAGGGGCTGGGAATTTTGAACCAAACCCTTTATTACAATCACTGGGATATATCATTCTCATCCCTTGTGTAGTAGTGCCTCTTCTGGAAGTCATGAGTTATCTCCCTCTAATCCTGTCAGTTACTTTTCACCACTTCTGTAGCCTGGTATTGAACTCACACCTCTTTGGGTCAAGTCACAGGAAATAACCAACATCAGTTAGTTCCTGTGACTTGACCCGAAGAGGTGTGAGTTCAATACCAGGCTACAAGTAACTTACAGGGTTAGAGGGAGATAACTCATGATTTCCAATCGCGCTTTATGCAAGGAATGAGGATGATATACCCCAGTAATTGTAATAAATGGTTCAGTTCGAAATTCCTGGCACCTGAAGAAGGCCGGAGCATACAACTGCCGAAACATCATACAAAAGGCAACAGGGATGAGGACAATAGTTTGAATAATGTAAATACTGTAAATAGTTTCTTCTTGCACACTTCTTACTTCTGGTTCCATGCTTTCCAGAAAACTCTGATTTAAACTTATTTATAAATGGAACTTTGTCTGTGTGGGTGTGTGCGTGTGTGTGTGTCCATTACCTATAGACTCTGAAATGGCTGAACCGATTTTCTTGAAAATTTACACAGTTGTACTATAAGTGTCTGCGAGTGTTCTTAGCTAGGTTTTGTGTCGAGGTACCCCCGATAAATATCGAAACTCGATAATCGAAAAAATCGGGTTATAGAAGGAATGGTCCGATTTCAATCAAATTTGATACACTCATAGACAAAGACATAAGAAATGATATTCAGAAGTTTCAAGGTTGCAGTTCTTACAATGGTGCAGAAAATCGATAATATATATATATATAAAAGGCAAGGTGTTTTTGTGTGTGTCTGTTTATCTGTCTGTATGCCCTTTATACAAATCCACAATTTTTATCCGATTTTCACCAAAATTCACACAAATATTCTTTAGGCTGAGTCTGAGCTCCTGGATTGTGGATTAGTTTTAAAGCTTTCATTACACCCGAGCAACGCTGGGCTATACTGCTAGTCTTCAATAATTTATATACAATTTTTGTCATTATTGACTATCACCCTGATTATTTTTCCATTGCCCTTGCTTCTTAATAATATTTCACTATTTTCTTTCTTTTTTTACTCAGTAAAGCATTGCGTCTTAGTAGCTATATTTCTTTCCTTGGGGTAAAAGGATTAAAAAAATGTAAATAATGTTTTTTCTCTCACCAGACTGAAAATTTGATTTTTCAGATATTGACCCAATCATCTCCAAAGCCAATTAGAAGTTTTTATGATTCACTACTGCATCATAATTTATATAGGGATTGTTTTAATTGCATCAGATTTATTAGAAATGGGTTTAATGACATCATAACTTACATTTCCTTCACTTCCAGATCCCCAAAAACAAGTCTTTCTTGAACCATAAGCAACAAATTATTTTCCAAATAAACATTGATACAGAATTATAAAGGCTTACGGCCTATCACGTTGAATACACCGGTTCTCACTCGATCACCGAAGTTAAGCAACATTGAGCCTGGTGAGTACTTAGATGGGTGACCGCTTGGGAATACCAGGTGCTGTAAGCGTATAGTGATGGATGTGCGTTGTGGTGCAGTGGATATCGGCTCGGAAAGAGAAATCGGTGAGCCGAGTTCGAATTCCAATTGAATACCCTGCATTCACTTAAGCACTGGTACCCTTGGGAAACATATTAATCCGTCCCTTCCCTCCAGTTATGGGTTAAATAACAAAGGTAGGACGTGGGGACCCTGCCCTTAAAAACAAATCCCAAAAAATCTTGATACTCGAAAAGAAAATGTATTACTCGACACAAAAACTTATATAAAAACAATAAATTGTTGAAAGAAAAAGGTATTACCAGCAATAAATAAATAAAATTTAGTTGGCAATAAATGACCCAACCGAGGTTGATTTGCCATAAAAACAACCAACCAACCAACAACAGAATTATAAATATGTACATACAAAGATGTGTGTTGTGGTACAGTGGATATCGGCTCGGAACAAGAAACCGGGGAGCCAAGTTCGAATTCCTGTTGAATCCATTGCATTCACTTACGCACAAATACCCTTGGGAAAGGTATTAAACCGTCTCTTCCTTCCAGTTATTGGTTAAATAGCAAAACAGATTGGGTTCTATAGCCTTGGTTGGCAACCAGTCTACCACAGAAAGCAATGACAACCTACTGCGGGATAATCTTCTGCCCAGTCAGTCATGTCTCAAAAAAGACATGATGACCCAAGGGTGTTTCACGGATGGCACTTAACTGACTGACTGACTGACATACAAAGAAGTTAAAACAAAAAGTAAAAGAGAATTGTATTTCAAATAAAATTATTAATTTAGTGAAAGGAAAGTGTTAGTCCAAGGCAGCAGCCATCTCCCACGTTTAAAAACTGATTGATATTACAAAAATTTCAATTAAGAGAATATCGAGACAATAACAATTATGTTATTGTCTCGATATTCTCTTAAAATATAAAATTATTTATATTTTTACTGTATTCATTACAGCAGAATTTTCGGTAAATTTTCGTTGTAAGCCCCGACACTTTTCCCCTTCAAATTTATCCAAAATAGCATTATCTCTGTGCAAATGTATATGCTGAACTCAAATCAACTGTTAGTTATTGAAGAAACTTACCCTTTTTTCTCTAAATGTCCATAAAAAAATGAATTATATCTTGCACTTTTTCTCTCCCTGTAACTCTCACGAAGTCATGTAATTAACTGCAGAAGGACGTACTGCGTATGTGACGAATTTTGGCAGAGTTTTGGAGGATTTTATGTTAAATAAAATGGTGCAGCATAACAATAAAAATAAAAAGACTTTTTCAGTTTGAAATAAAATAAAATAAATTTTATTTTATTTTTCAGCCCAGAACTTTTTACCGTATTCAATCTATCTGCAGATACGATTTTCTTTGTACTTTGATTTTTGTCATATGAGTAAACAAATAGAATATTTCTCTCATTACTTAACTGACCAAATACAATTTGGCGATGTGATATTGTTAACCAAAATAAAATGATGCTAGGACAAGGTGCGTAGAAGCTACATTATGGTGCTGGAAAAGTTAAAAAATTAATTTTTTTGCAAAGTTTTTCATTAAATCTAATATAGCCAATAAATTTCTTTTGAAAATTTTCGTCATAACTTCCGGTCTTTTTTCAAATGTCATAGTTAAAATACCTTTCGTGTTGTTTACTGTTTTTGTCATTGAGTAGTGAACAAAATATATATATATATACTCATCAGCAGACAGATCTGTTTTGCTGTATGACAGCTCAGCAGTACGGCTTCCTAACCCAGGATTGAAACCCGATCGAATCGGCGTCAGTCAGCGATTCTACCACGAGCGTCCAGTAGAAGAAAGCAGACTTTTTATCAGATATAAACACGCCCAATAGCTAGAGTGCTCCAATTCATTATCGAATGAGCATATTATATATATATATATATATATAAATAAAAATAAATTTTGATGTTCAAATTGGGATTTACCTTCCTTTTGGATTAAAGTTTTATATTTAAAATATATATATATCCTCTCTATTATGATAAAGACCAGTGTGTGTGTGTGTGTGTGTGTGTGTGTATATATATATATATATATATATATATATATATATACACACACAAATATTTTGCCATCATTTTTGACAGCAGGAATACAACCATTTTAAAATAATATTTCAGAAAACACAAGTTAAAAATCGAGAGAATTCAAGCTGTGACATTTAAATCTAATCGTTAGGATTTCTAAAATGTTCTCAATTATAGAACATAAACAATATTTATGCTTTCTTTATATCAGATTTTGACAAAATATCTTGTCTCTTTTTCTACATATTGTGTTATTTTATGAAGTGATGACATATTTGACTCATACAATTCTTTTACTTTTCATTCAATGTTGAGCATTTAGCAATCCATCAAAGTGCCAAAAATTTTTTAAAACGTTTGTATCAATTTTTTTTCCTTTAAAGAGAGCCCAAACAAGAAATGATAGATGAGGGTATATATTGAAGTCCTTGTTAAATAGTCTAGTCAATAATACTGTCAATGTATATAACATGTTACATTTGCTTTGTTTGCACATAAAAATATCACTGTCAGGGGTCACTTTTTCTGCAATTTAAAGATTAAGCTCAATTCAAAAGCAATGATGAAAAATAAAGTGCTGAGGCTTAACAAAAACAGTAAACAACACGAAAGGTATTTTAACTATGACATTTGAAAAAAGACCGGAAGTTATGACGAAAATTTTCAAAAGAAATTTATTGGCTATATTAGATTTAATGAAAAACTTTGACCTTGGAGAAAGCAAGAATCCATCTCTTCTCCTCCACCATGTGGATGGATTACATGAAATAGACTTTATCTGAACTTGATAACCAACCAAGGTGAAAAAAGGAACAAAAAACAAAAAAAGGGAATTTAAAATCTAAAGAAAGCAAAAAGGATATCTTTCCCCAAGAACAAACTTGACAGTATATAGTTTAAAGATATTAAAAGAAAAAAGAAGTTGTGAAGACACAAGAGACTTAAAGATATTTTTTTTCCATTGTAATAATACAAAAAACATAAAAGTGAAGAAACCAAAATTGTATTGCAGGGAATTATTTGAAGGATAAGAACATTTGCATTGCCAAGATTGTGTCCAAAGAACAGTATATATATATATATATATATATATGAATATATATATATATATAAATATCTATATGAATATATATATATATATATATATATATAAAATATCTATATGAATATATATATATATATATATATATATATATATAATATCTATATGAATATATATATATATATATAAAATATCTATATGAATATATATATATATATATAAAATATCTATATGAATATATATATATATATAAAATATCTATATGAATATATATATATATATAAAATATCTATATGAATATATATATATATCTATATGAATATATATATATATCTATATGAATATATATATATATCTATATGAATATATATATATATATAATATAATATCTATATGAATATATATATATATATATATATATAATATCTATATATCTACATTTGTATCGAGCACTCTTTATAAAAGTAAATGCATGAACAAAAGGTAAATAAATCTACGAGCTCAACAACTTAGTTACAATATATATATATATATATATATATATATATATATATGAATATTGGAGTAGATAGTCTAATTTATCACCCGGTTCACTCTCCACCCATGTCTATTGAACAGGTGTAGAGGCTCGTCCCTTGTTCCCTGTTTAGGATGTGGTTTCCGGCTTTCTCTCTTCTAATCTTTTCACTCTTACGTAGCCCCCTGCACATCAGTGGCGTTAGCGCCTTGCTTGGGGTGATATGATTAAATATATATATATATATATATATATATATATATATATATATATATATATATATTCCATTTGTAAACGAGTCATTATGCAACCTAGGTTTCTATCATAAGTGGTGTCTTCAGGCAATTTTCAATAAGTTATTGCAAATCGCCTGAAGACACTACTCGTGGTAGAAACCTAGGTCATGTAATAACTCATTTACAAATGGAAAATATTCAAAAGTTCTACAATATAATTGTATTGAACACTTTTTAATACAAATGTGCACTGGTCTAATCTTATTATGACCAGAAACTAAGTAATTAAACAATCAATGTATATATATATACACACACACACACATATATATATAAATAAATAAATATATATATATACAGACAGACACACACACACACACAGACACAAACGTATTGTTCTCATGACTTTTCATCCTTCTACCTCAACTACCATGAATTTAATTAATCGTACTCAGAGATTTGACATTGTGTCTGATTCTATTCCTTTCTTCCCTCTCGTTTATCACCTCTTGGAACTCTCTTCTGTTTTTTTTTTCTTTTCAGACACTCATGGACCTTGAAAAATTTAAATGCCACATCAAATGATATCTTCTGTCTTCCTCAAACCTGTCTTTTTATTGTCTTTTCTCTTCACTAAAGTCTTCTCATTCACTTTCACTCTTAGTATCTACTTGCATCTTAGTGGCCTTATCCCCTTGTTTGGGGTGAAATGGTTAAAATACTTTCATTGAGTATTACCTTACGCTTAGTAGGAGTTGCAGCTATTAACAATCTCAATAATAATTTTGTTTAGATTAGGTGTAGATAATAACTGAGAAATATTTAGTTACTGTGAAAAAATTTTGTCTATGACTAACCCTTGCCTCCTTATCTTTGCTTAGAAGTTTTGATCGCCAAACTCTTATCTTCTCTTAAAACGGTGCCCTTTCACTTCCTGTAGCTTTACAACCCAAAGTGTAGGGCGTCATTTTAAGAGATACAGTTTCTGCGAGACTTTATTGAATTAGTAATTTCGATCGGACACTGAGCTCTAAAATGCTACTTATCAATGTGGGATGTGCAGGACAGTGAGATGACAAGGGTCATTTGCAAAGAGATGTTTGTTTTCTCAATGTCCTCTGTGACACATACACCAACGAGACACCCAAGAAAGATCAATATCTTTACAGAAAGATTCTATACAAAGAAAATGAACAATTATGCAGATACCCTGTTTACTCATTTATGATTACCTTGAGTCTAGTGTGAGATTTTATAATTCGTTTTTTTTTAATGCAAAAAATATTTAATATTCAGTTGTGAAAGCAGAATAACATCTCTTTATTATTTCCAAGCTCCCAAGAAAATTAAATTTTGGTATTAAATGACCCATTAGGAGTTGATATGCCATTAAACAAAGTCTTCATCTGATGAGGCTGTTTATGAATATGGCTTCAGTTTTGTAGTTAAATTTTTGGTTTTGCAACAATTTGTGGCATTGTGCAAAACTACCTACATATTTTCTCATGTTGAATTTCCTTTTCACCTTTCCAAAATTTGTTATAACTGATCTATACCCCATAGTAAAGACAGAAAAAAAATCTATTTAGCCATCTGATCTCCCTACTTTTTAATGATATATACATTTGATATATAATACCAGATATGTCTGCAAAATGGCATCTCCTGTTACCATAACAATGGAATATCTCAGTACTAAGATGGGGAGATTAATCCTTTAGCATTCAACACGCCCAAACCTGCCCCGTAAATATCGGCTCTTAAAGTCAAACTGTTTCCATGACTTCCAGCGTCATTTGTAATGAAGTCGTTATATATCATGGCTGAGTATGCATAAGGTGGGTCACTGCAGGTCGAACATTGTGAGCTAATATTTAGGGGGTGGGTTGAATGCTAAAGGGTTAATCTACGTGATCAATCTAAACTTATATAATAAATGGAACTTTGTGTGTGTGAGTAAGTCTGTGTCCATTACCTATAGACTCTGAAAATGCTGAACCAATTTTCTTGAAAATTTACACAGTTTTACTAGAAGCATCTGCGAGTGTTCTTAGCTAGGTTTTGTGTTGAGGTACCCTCGATAAATATCGAAAATCGATAATTGAAAAAATCAGGTTGTAGAAGGAGTGGTCTGATTTTAATCAAATTTGATACACTCATAGACAAAGCTATAAGAAACGATATTCAGAAGTTTCAAGCTTGCAGTTCTTACAATGGTGCAGAAAATTATATATATATATATATATATATATATATATATATATATATATATATAAAAGGCAAGATGTTTGTATGTGTGTCTGTTTATCTGCCTGTATGCCTGTATTTTTTTCAGCCCTTTTATTTTAGTTTTTGCTTCAGGTTTGGCTCTAAGTAAGTATAATTGTAGTTCTTAGTCTCAGCCATTATACCATTTACTCAGAGGACTTATTTAGCCTTCAAAATTTAGTTTACGATTAAAAAAAACTTATGTGATATTGATACCAGGAAATCAAAATTTGACTTACATCCATTCATTTTTCTTTCAGTCTACAGTTTTGCTTTAACTGGAAACAACTATTGCTTTTTAGTCTTTCATGCCAACATCCAAAGAATCTGAGCTCCAGGACCATGGATTAGTTTTAAAGCTTTCATTATGCCCGAGCAACGCCAGGCTATATTGCTAGTAAATATATAAAGTCAGATTGCGTTTTATGTTCTTTTATTTACTGAGTCTATTCTTGACATAGAAGATCACGGCTCTTCACGACTTTCAATTTCTTTTGCTGGATAATTTTTACGACCTTAAATTCAGAAGGCTCACTTTTAAACCCAGTGGCATCATATAGGTTGAATATTGAAAACTATCTGGTTTTAGTATTTCCTTAGCTTTATTTTACCTGCACTGATTAAACCATCCACACATCCAAGCTTACAGCACCTGGTATTTCCAAGCAGTTACCCATCTAGGTACTGACCAGGCTTGACATTGCTTAACATTGGTCATCGTAAGAAAACTGGTGTTTCAACATGTGGCCATAAGCCACAGTGAGTTGATAAATCTGTAATCCCTACAAGTAGCACAAATTAAGAAACAAAGAAGCAGCTTCTTACATGTTTTGAACATAGAACACCCATTCCCACTCATGAATGTTTCTATTACCATTTTAGCCACAGAAGCATTCGGTCCTGGGTATGATGGTAAACTGCATCCGGCAGCAAGGCCTCTGATCGGGAGGTTGTGAGAAGCGTGGAACCACCTCTTAAATGCTGTTGTTCCCAGGTCCGCCCTGACCCAGGGTGGTAGCACCTGTTAGGGTCCCAGCTATGGGTAAATAGTTAACCCCCAAACCAGGGTCAAAATGCTATGAAAGTATTTACCAAAAAAACCTTTTTGAATGAAAAATATTACCAACAAAACTTTTTTGAATGAAAAATATTACCAACAACTGTGATTAAAATAAAAATACGTTTCTGGCCTTAAATGACCCTTTAGATGTTGATAGGCCATTAAACAGGAACAAACAAACAAACAGAAGCATTCAATGATTAAGCAAAGTACAAATTTCTTTCTCCTACAAATTGATACACACCATTTTTGTTTTACTAGCCAGCAACAGACTTAAGATATTTGTTTGAAGATTTTTGCATTAAGCATTGTTATTGACGCTATCTTATTTTTATCACCTTTAAAATGAAATCATTTCACTATATTGTCTTCATAACTGGTCTTACTCGTATTTAAGATGGGGGCAAAACTAGTAATAATCTCTGTGTATCCACTTATTGAGCCCTCTATTGCAATAACTCTTCTTCTTTTCATCTACTATCGAGTTGGTTGTCCCCCCACCCCCCGAGTAACTACCTTGTATATTGTAACTCTTTTCAAGGATACAACAGTTTTAAAAGAAAAATACTTTTGTGATTTTCATTTTCGTGGATTTGATTAATTGAGAGATTTTAAATGAGAAATTCTTTCGGGAGTTTTGTGGAAAACTCGAAAATGAGAAGAGGAAAAAAAATTCATAAGTGCATAAATTATTTCAGTTATAATTGTGTTTAAAGATTTTTTCGTTTTATTTGTTTTGAGAACGCGTTGACAGGAGAGCAGACATTCACTGTAAACGAAAGTACTTTTCAAGTAAAAGGTTTTTATCTCCCCCCACAACTCTCCACCGCAGAAATATCACTAGTATTTATTAAATTAACTATTTTCATTAATTCCTATTTTTTTTTAAATAGATTTTTTTTTTGTTTTGTTTTTTAGATTTTTTTTTTCCAGAATTAAATTTAACTGTCAACACATCTGTCATGCCATAATGGGCAAAATAATACAAACGCCAATTTCAAAAGCATTCAAACAGACTGCTTCTACATAATGTAAAAACAATTTTTATATCGGATTTTTCGTCAATTCTTCTACGTTTTAGTGACATGAATGTGGGAAAGAGAAAAAAATCTTACGTATCTAGTAATATTCAGTTTTTCACTTTCGTGGCCGGTTGTGGAGTGTAAGAGGACTATGTCCCCGACGATCAATAAAGAAATAAACACGAGCAAAACAGGCAGCAAAAATAAAACAAAATAATGATTAAAAATAAACTCATCAAAAACAATACTCAATAGTTTAAACCGGAAAAACTTAAACAGAACCCAATCCAGAAAAGAGCGGACCACATTATAACCGTCTAAACACGAGACTTTTCACGTGTAAAATAATCCACACATGGATCGAAGAAACCTTATACACTTAACACCAGATTCCAATTTTTTCATCTAGTAATATTTTATATTAATGAGTTAAATATCATTTGAATATATGTTTGTTTAGTCTATTTTAAAAATGGCTCTAACTCTATGGTACTCTCCCCATATTTATAATAATCAGGATTGAGCCAAATAAATAATCAGAAAAACAAACAAACAAATACAAAATTAAAAAATGTGGGGGGGGGGGGAGTAAAAAACCAGCAAACTAATCCAGAAAAGAGCAGAAACAACATTTCAAGCCGAAGTGACAAGACTTGACATTTGTTATTCCTTTCATGATCAAAATGGCCAGTAAAAAGATCAACGGAAAACAAAGCGTCACTCAGTCAGTTAAGTGCCATACGTGATACACGCTTGGGCGATCATGTCTCTTTCGAGACATGACTGACTGGGCAGAAGATTATCCCGCAGTAGGTTGCCATTGCTTTCTGCGGTAGACTGGTTGCCGACCAAGGCTATAGAACCCAATCTGTCCTGTTATTTAATCCATAACTGGAAGGAAGAGACGGATTAATACCTTTCCCAAGGGTATTTGCGCGTAAGTGAATGCAATGAATTCAACTGGAATTCGAACTTAGCTCCCCGATTTCTCGTTCCAAGCCGGTATCCAATGCACCACAAAGCGTACTCAACGTAAATACCAACTGAACGGTGAAAACGTGAAAACAAAAGTGCAAAAAAATCATCTATTTATATGAAGGAATAAAAAAAAAACCAAAGTCGCCTCAAAGACGTTACTATACACACACATTTTGATCATTCTCAAGAAGAAGGGAATATGTTATGATTTCGAAATACAAAGCATTTGATTCTTATTTCACGGAACTTTAGAGCTATTTCAAGCTTGGAATACACACGCATATATATATATATATATATATATATATATATATATACATATATGATGATATATATATATATATATGCTGATATATATATACATATATGATGATATATATATATATGCTGATATATATATACATATATGATGATATATATATATATATGATGATATATATATATATATATATGATATATATATACATATATGATGATATATATATATATATGATGATATATATATATATATATATATATATATATATATGATGATATATATATATGATGATATATATATATATATATATGATATATATATATATGATGATATATATATATATGATATATATATATATATGATATATATATATATATGATGATATATATATATATATATGATATATATATATATATGATGATATATATATATATATGATGATATATATATATATGATATATATATATATATAGATGATATATATATATATATGATATATATATATATATATATATATATATAGAGAGAGAGAGAGAGAGAGAGAGAGCTAGATACATACATACATATGCTTTGTGTGTGCGTAATGATATCTAGTGCCAAAATTACTGTTTTTTCTGTACTTTACTGGTTGAAAGGCATTTTAGGCAGATTTTTTGTCATAGAGTGCTTGATATCCAGATAAGGATAGAGCGTTAATAGAATTAGAATTAATGTAGAGAAGTTTCCTTATCGTAATGCCTTTGAAGACATTAAAATAATGCTTTCACGGAACTTCGAAGTCGGCATGATTAAAATAACACTGCTCAGCTAAGTGACAAACTTCTCCACATTAATTGTAATTATATATAAATATATATATATATATATATATATATATATATATATATATATATATATATATATGATAAAAATATAGTTTTAAGGTGTGCTATATTTATGGGTTAAAATGGTTAATTTTAACGGTAGAGCGTATGTAAATGTAAAAGTAGACATTGAAGTCAACACCTAGAGGCCATAACCTGTTTCATGCTTAAACACAATCATCAGACCATTTGAGTTGTATAGCCTGACGATTGCGTTTAGCAGAAAATAGACTGTCCTCTCTGGGTGTGGACTTTAATGTACTTCTGCCCGGGATCGAAACTCGATCGACTTAGTGTCAGCCAGAGTCGCTACCCTCTAAGCCATAAGCACATGGAATCAGAGGTGGGGGAATTTTAATTTTTCTGAAGAGTAACGTATATATCGCAGAAGTGGAAACTGTTTTAAAAATATTCTTATCTAGAGAGCTCAATCGTAATGAGAGCATAATATACAATTGTATATACCATTGTTGAGCGATTGTGTAAGAAATACAATCTTTGTTATTATTGTTAGAATATGTGTGTATGTGTGGATATATGAAGGAGGTGCTGAAAAGTGATCAGACCAACTAAGAATGACTTCCTAAAACAATTTGATATTTGAAGGTAATTGGGGAAGTGGGTAGGCTGAGATGTTATGCGTCCCATTTTTTATGCATGTGTGTGTGTTTATTAATGTGCAGATACAATTTGATTGTGCATGCTTAGATTTTGTGTATTTGTATATATGTATCTAATTGTCCCCTAATAATATCAGTAGTATATGTGATAGTTCTTTTGTGTGCATGAATACATTTAGACATCATGTGTGTGTATATGTGTGCGTATATATATATATATATATATAGAGAGAGAGAGAGAGAGAGCATATATTTGCATATATTTTTCATGACTGACAAGCTGTAGTGAGGTTTCTGTGCATATACTTGTCACAATTTTCATTGGTTTAGTGCCTCTATATGTGTGTATATGTGTATATGTGCATGTTGTAAATGTGTTGCTGGGTATTTTCGGCATTTGCGTGTCCAAAACAATAGAGAGGATGAGAAGAAAGAACAATCAGAGTCCATTTTGAGTGCTTAGACCAAATCTTTAGCTTGGGGTTTGCTAGGGTTGAGCGAAGGGATACACAGTAGGGAGTAAGGAAAAAAGGGGACCCAGAGAAAAAAAAGGGACCAGATTTGTATAAATAAACAAAGAATTTGCAAAATAATATTGATATTACCAATAATAATATAAACAACATCAATAATAATATTATCAGTAATATACAGTTAATAGTAATAAGATTTTTTAAATCTGTAAAAATAAAATAAAATAAAATAAAATAAAATAAAATAAATAAATAAAAAGAGAGGGAAAGGAAAATCATTACTTAATTCACCCACAACCTTCACTCATTCTTTTCAATAATAATAATAATAGCAGCAATATCATCATAAATAATAAAAATAGTAAAAATAGGCGAAAAATACAAAAAAAAAAAGAAAAAAAGGGAAACCTCACCCCCACTCTCGTCTTTCAATTCTTTCTATATCTCTCTTCTTTTATTCAATCCATTATTTTATTAACTCCTCCCATCAGCCATTTTTTTTTCCAGTAATCTCTCCTCTCTCTCTCACTTTTCTCTTTCACGCACACACATTCTCTCTCAATGTTGAATAACCCCATTCTGGCAGAGTCCTATTTTGGACCCATGTCAACTTCATCAGAAAGAGTTGGGCAGAGGAGTCTCCTTGTCAGCAGTCACATTGTTAGAAGAACCAGTGCAGTACAGTATGTTGGTGAAGAGTCCCTTTCCTCCCACAGTACAAACCCCCAGGGGAATAAAATAATGGATATTTAGCCTGCATGAATGAAGTGTGACAAACATTTGAAGGGATGAACAGATAGATAGATGTTTGATAAAAAAAAGAGATAGTTAGAAAGATAGATTAATAGATAGATAAAGAAACCAGCAGAGACAGATATATATGAACAGACTAAGATAGACGTAGAGATAGATAATGAACAGACTGCGATAGATAGATAGATAACATGTCTAGATAGATAGATAGATAGATAGATAGATAAATAGATAGATAGATAGATATTATAAAAGTGAGACAGAGAAGTACCAAAGGCAGATAAAAAAATATTAAGAAAGAAAAGAGAATGATGGGAAAATAATAAAATGTGGAGAGAGAAGAGAAAATAATTTAGACAGAAAACAACACAAGAAGAAAGAAACAAAAAAAAAAGAAAAGAAAAGTAGAAACGAAAGCCAACAAAAAGAAACATTAATTAAAGAAATCTGGAAAGAAGGTAAGTTTACAAGAATGAAAAATGAAAGGGAAGGAGAAAGAAGATGAAAAATATAAATCGGAATTCAAAGCGGGAAGAAAAAAGAAAATTTTAAAAAGCAACACTAAAGAAATATATAAGCAAGTTAGAAGAAAAGAAACGAAAAAAATCGAGAAGAAAGAAAGACATGCAAAGAAGGAAAAAAAGAAGTTAAAGGAAAGAGAAAAAGAATCAAAATAAGCGAAATTGAAAAGTACAGGAAATAAAGAAAGAAATTCAGGAAAGATGAATGAATGAAGGAAGGAATGAATGAAGGAAGGAAGGAATGAATGAATGAAGGAAGGAAGGAAGGAAGGAATGAATGAATGAAGGAAGGAATGAATGAAGGAAGGAAGGAATGAATGAAGGAAGGAATGAAGGAAGGAAGGAATGAATGAAGGAAGGAATGAAGGAAGGAAGGAAGGAAGGAATGAATGAATGAAGGAATGAAGGAAGGAAGGAAGGAATGAATGAATGAAAGAAGGAATGAATGAATGAATGAAGGAATGAATGAAAGAAGGAATGAATGAATGAATGAAGGAATGAATGAAGGAAGGAAGGAAGGAATGAATGAAAGAAGGAATGAATGAATGAATGAAGGAATGAATGAATGAAGGAAGGAAGTAAGTAATAAAAAAGAAAAGGAAGGAAGTAGGGCAAGTAGGAAGGGAGATAATGAAAACAAAAATTACAGCAAATTCTATCTTAAGAAAAGTCAACAATATAAAAAGACATAGAAAAAGTGAAAAAAGTTACGTATAATAAAAAAAAATAACAAAAGACAACGAGAGAAGGAAATAAAAAAAAGTAGAAGAAAGAAAGAAAAGCCTGCAGAACAAACAAAACCTTGAGAGACATTTGTATTAGAATAATTATAAAAATCATTAAGAGGAAACTAAAAGTGATGACGAGTAAACTGTGTGAAAAGCGATACACAAAATAAATAAATAAATAATAGAAGACTATGTGGCTTATGTGTCAATAATTTGGTGAGTTTGTTTCTTTTAAAATTTGACCTGGGATTATGTTGGTCACATCCTGAGGCCACTTGAATTGTGGAAGAGGAAATCGGTGGTGGAGGTTTTTGCCCAGGTGCCTTTATATATGAATCTATCAAATGTAAAAGAAGGACAGAGATATTATTGATATGTAAAGTGATTTACTTGTAAAAATAAATAAATAAATAATAATAATAATAAAAAAAAAGATAAAGAGTGTAAATGTAGTAAAAGGAAAACGATGTGGAAGGCAATCAGTGATGGGGGAAAGGGAAAAGGGTAAAGATAAAGATTTTTTTTGAATAGCAAAAAGGGAGTAAAAAGAAAGAGAAAATGAATAGAAGGCAAATGGTAAGTAAGACGAAAGTTTTGAGTCGGCGTTGGGGGGGGGGGGCGAAGGAGAAAAAACGAATAACACTGAATTAAGGAAAATGTAAATTATAAAACAGAAAGAAGGAAGGAAAGAAGGGTCGAGAGAAAGACAAGAAGATCGTTAGAGAAGGGAGAATGTGAGAGAGGGAGATGTGGGACTCAAATCGAAAGCGAGGCTAGGAGAATGAAAATATGGCAGCGAGAAAAGGGAAAGAGAAAATGAGTGAGTGACGAAAGGAGAAAGTGAGAGGAGAAAAGCAGAGGAGAAGAGTAGAGAAAGGGGAAGGCGGGGAGGAGAAGATATGAGAAAGGGGGAGGAGATGAGAAAGAAATAGAGAAGAGCGATAGCGCAGAAGTGAGAATAGAACGAATAGAGGAATGGTGTGAGAAAACGCAGAAGAGGAGAAAGAAGACGAGGAGAGAAGGAAAAAAAATCACTGAAGAACAAAAAGGGGATCATAATGGGAGGGCGAGAAGAGGGGAGAGAAAATCGCAAGAACCCTAAATTCGTTTTATTCTTCTTTTTGATGTGCGTGGGTGGGGATAAGAAAAATATTATGAAATAAGAAAAAAATTACACCTAGAGGACATATTGTACCCAAAAGTGAAAAGATGAAGATAAAATGATCTCATGACATTGAAAAATGCAAGGACAGTGTTGCATCGACGAAGAAAGACAATCAAATAAAGTATTATTATTATTATTATTATTATTATTATTATTATTATTATTAAATCCACTTGATCCCTAGAACTGTAGCAAGTCGTAATAAAAAAGCAAAGCATTAATATAAAAGTCAAAGATTGACACGCAGACAGACAGACAGACAGACAATAAGGAAGACAAGGGGACATGCATGTAAGTAATATTAAAGGAAATATCCTTAGCATTAATGCAAGGTTTGTTCAGAAAGTATCCATATTAAAAAAAAAAAAAGACCTGCCTAGGGCAATGGCTCTTTAATTCTCTTCCAAGTATTTGAGATCACACGTATTTGTTCCACCAACACCTCTACAACCAAACACAGCATGGGACACCCTTGTGCAAATTAATTGAAACAACTTTTGTTTCCTTTCTTTCCCCATACGTTCAGTCCCATTGGAATGACAGGGTGTAATCGATTTCGACTCCCCCCCAGATTAGGCCATTTGCAATAGGGTGCAGTTAAATGAGTCTATTTTCGCGGTGTATGATGAAATTTGTTTGGCCTTGAAATCTATGGCATCATTCGCGATTGCATCAGATTTTTACCACTATTGTCTCGACTATCGATTAGTTGTCCTAGGGCCATTGTCTACGATGGACGTTACTCCAAGGAAGCGTACGAAAATTGTAACACTGCACGAACACACAGATCGCGGATATTGTTGGTGGCAGCCTTTCAACTGTTATTCGTGCCATCAAGATGAAGAAACAAATTAGATTTATCAGTCCAAAACGTAAAGGAAAATGCTGCCGAAAGAGATAAAACAAGGTCAAGAGACGACGTATACGTGATCAGGGAAAGTGAAAGATCCTAGGAAGATATTATTTTATTTCAATTAATTTGCAAAAGGGTGCATTTGTTCTGAATCGAATCACCCTCAATTTCTATGTAAGAGTAAGCCCTAATCAGATAGCACCCCACCACAAGAACTGTTTAAAAGTGCTAGATTCATGGAACAGAATCCTACATGGTTACTTCCATGATCATTCCAATCTTTACCACCTACATGTTAGGTGTTAGTAGTTATTTATCCTCCTCATCCTAATCTTCATTTTCTACGACCCCCACTTTCATTCATATTACACACCTCATTCATCATAACCATATTTTAATAGTAACCTCTCTGCTTTGACGAACTTTTGAGTCTTGTGTTAAGTGAACTGTCGTATTAAAAACTTCTAGCATCACTTCCACTTTTCTAAACAGTCTGCAAATTCCTTCTTATAGGATTGCCATCAGCTGCCGCGTTTCATTGTATTTACTCTTGCCAACGATTTTTCAACGGTAATGTTAACCCATTTTAATCTAGTGTCTTCAGGTTTTAGAACATTAAATTCATTTACAAATCACAAGAATTATTTCTTCCAACCGGGCAATAGTTGGAGGGTAATTCTATTGATGAATCAATATGACCTCACTACCTATATATAATAATGGTTTTATATAATGTTTTATACCCATTATTTTTTGCAGTTTTTTATGATGTCCTCAAATGTGTAGGCGTCAAAGCTAAACTCGCAGCTGAGATTGAAAAAGACCTCCAATCCATATTGGACTGGGGTAAGAAATGGCTAGTAAATTTTAATGCTTCTAAAACGAAGCTACTGTCAATTAACCATCATCGACAATCTCACCTACCTCCCATTAGCATGGACCAGGCTTGCCTCCCAGAGAGTAAAACACTACGCCTCCTTGGTCTCACACTTTCAGCGGACCTCAAATGGAATGACTATATCGAATCCATTGCTAAATCCGCTGCTATGAAAGTCGGTTCTCTGTGTAGGGCCCGGAAGTTTTTTCCGTCTAAATCTATCCTGCACATTTACAAATCTACCATCCGCCCGTGCATTGAATACTGCTGCCATATCTGGTCGGGTGCCCCTGCTGTTCTCCTCGGGCTTCTCGATAAGGTTCAGAGGAGGGTCTGTAATGTGATAGATACCGACTTGGCAGACCGCCTGCAGTCTCTCTCCCACCGGCGAGACGTGGCTTCGCTGTGTCTCTTCTATAAATACTTTCACGGCTTCTGCTCCGATGAACTTAGATCACTGGTGCCCCTAAATACGAATTTGCACGAGATACTAGATTAGCAACTAGATCCCACCCTTTTACAGTGAAACCGATAAAATGCAGCCGTAACTTCTACTCCAACAGTTTCTTTCCTCGCACTTCCCGACTGTGGAATTCTCTTCCAAACGATTGCTTCCCCGACGGCTACAATCTCCAGGAGTTTAAATGTAAGGTCAATAGACACCTCCTAACACACTAACCTGCTCCCATTCTATCAAGCACTCTTCCCATCTGCCCGACACTCATCCTCGCTATCCTTACTCATCTGTCACCTTTCTCCTGACATTCCCTATGTCTATCCACTCCTTCTCTTTACCTTCCCCTATGTAGCCCCATGCGCAATAGTGGCAGTGGAATGCCTTGCTTGGGGTGAGATGATTAAAAAAAAAAAAAAAAATGAGGACACTGGGTTAAAATGGGTTAACTTTGGCAAAAGCCAAAGTTCGACTGTGTCCAAATCTGAACTGTATTTCGTGTTGGTATATTTATGTGATTGGATGTTTTCTGGGGGTTAGGTAAGTTACATGAAACGATGACTCTACTAGTTCGGGTAAAGGTGTCACTGGCATTTTACTGCGGTGTGGGTCTGTTTATTCATACGGAGTAAGGTCACCTGTGATTGATAACCAACGCCTTCAACAACACCTCACTTTCCGGTCTTAACAGAGTTCAGAATCGTCTTCACAATCTTGTGGGCAATGAATTACTTTTTACTTTACAAACTAACCCAGCCTTAAGCTATGTCTACGGGATATTTTTGGCTGGGCCTAAGAGTTCGGAATCCCATATAAATAAACCTTGCGTGACACCTACCTTACTGGAAAGATGGCATATACGTTACAAGGACCGCTGCTTAGTGGAACATGCTCCAGAGAAAATATTTCCCTAAACATTTCAATCTTAACAGATTTAAGTCTAACGTTTAACCGATATTTTTACAACATATCCTCTTACAGGTACTTTTTACCTCATCTTACGTGAAGCAACAATGGGTGGCTCTATTCTGAGTGGCTTATGGGCTTTGTATTGGGGGAATAATTAGCGTAACGTAACGTTTATTCTGCTACTATCCTTGTGTAGTTAAAAAGGTTACGCTCAAGTGTTCCTCACTTAATCTTCTGGAGTAACCACCTTGACTTCTGGTGATGCGTGAGAGTACAGGATTCTAACATTTACTGAGTCTATTAGTGCTAAAAAAAGCATAGACCAGAAAATAAATCTGGTTAATTATTTCTTTAATGAAGAACAGAATTATATATATATATATATATTATGCTCTCATTTCGATTGAGCTATCTAGAGAAGAAAATTTTAAAACTATTTCCAATTTTGCGATATAACCATTACTCTTCAGAAATGTATTGAGTTCTTTCAGTGACTGGCGTGTGTATGCTTATATACAACACATTAAAATTCCCCCACCTCTGATTCCATGCGCCTATGGCTTAGGGGTAGCTACTCCGACTGACACCAAAGCGGTCCAGTCTCGATCCCAGCCAGAAGCAAGTGGATGTGTCTAGCCACACTGATGAGCTGTGATACACCGAAACACGCTTGTGTGTAGATGACTAATATATATATATATATATATATATATATATATATATATATATATATATAGTTCATAAGGCATTAATGATATGTTCAGAGTCATTTTGGATAATGAAATTCATTTTGTGAAGGAAACCTTATGTGGTTTATTGTATCCCCCTAATACTGTTCATTCGGTTATCCATGACAAAATTGTGAAGTTCAGAAAGGTCAAACCTTGTACAGTTAAAAGTTGCCCTGTTTATCTTAGACTTCCCTGGATTGAATCCAAGGATGAAAGTTTACCTAGACAGATTTCGTCTAATGTTCGTCGTTGTTTTTACTCGGCTGAGGTCCGTATAGTTTTTCAAACCCAGCCAATGTTGTGTTCTGGGTGCAAGGATGCTCTCCCTCCCCATCAAGCAAATTCTATTATTCATAAATATAATTGTAGCTGAGGTGGCAACTACATAGGAAGAACTATTCAGCGCCTGGACATGAGAATTAAACAACATGTTCTCACTAAGATCAGGAATCACACATTACCTTTGAATCGGCTTGTCCCGAATAGTTACGGTTCCACCATATGTGAGAATCTATAAATAACAGAAAGAGTGCTGCTAACTTTAGTGATGACTGGTTCATTGTTGTGTCCCGGTCGCACTCTATTTCATCTCAAAGTGCTGGAGGCCATTTATATCGGGTCCCGGAAATCTTCCCTGTGTAAACAGCCTGAATGTTTATTGGAGCTCGCTATCATTTGTCTCTAGCTCTTTGTTTTTCTATTATATATATATATATTGTCATTCTTTCACTTTTTCCTCCTCCAGCACACATTCTTTGTTATTTTAATCTAAGTTTGAAACTCCCGTAAAGGCCTGAAGAGCGGGAGCGAAACCGGTTGCTTCGCTTTTAAAAATGTCATGTAATATTAAGCAACACACTTCCATTTCATATATTATAAAACTAAAGAAAGATATTGAAAAGTAACTCCCCATTTTAAAATTTGAAAGAAATAGACATGAAAGGAAAGTTTTTAGTATGAAACGCTATTTCAAATTTGATATAACTATCAAATTTCGTTACCAGATTCTCGAGCCGCCCAAAAATTGGTTCAATTGATTCCGCCATGAACTCTGGTGGCATCAAAGACATAACGTCTCATTTTCGCTCTTTAAGGTCTTCCAAAGTCTAGGTTTAGTATAGTTGACTAGCTTCTTTACCCCCCCCCCCCCACAAAAAAAAATGTCACAGAGTGTGAAGTCAGGTCTCGTGGCTGGCGACTCATACATAAGATAGGGAGTTATATTTCAATCGCACTGTGTGTGTTTCATTGTGTGTGTGAGAGATTGTGTGCGTGTATATATATATATATATATAGAGAGAGAGAGAGAGAGAGCCATAATTCGCCAATAAATTGTGAAGTTTCTATAAAGAAACAAGGAGGGCTCCATATCAATATATTGGAACATTATATATATAATATATATAATATATATATATATATATATATATATATAATATATATATATATATAATATATATATATAATATATATATATAATATATATATAATATATATAATATATATATAATATATATAATATATATAAGATATATATAATATATATATAATATATATATATATATATATATATATATATATATATATATATATATATATATATATATATATTTTAATACAGCCAAAATACACACAATATATATATATATATATTATATGAGGACTGGCCCACCCAGTTCTCACGTATATGAATGAATAAGCATACAAAAGAAAATAGAATGAAAGGTAGGATAAATAAAAATACTACTTAAGTGCAAGATTACTTCTTTGTTGAGGTGATTGATTGCTGCAATGAACAGGTGAGCAACCAGCATTTTCAGATTTTTCATTTGTCAAACAAATGTCTGCGTGATACTGGACACTTACCTACAAAGAAGGGAAAAAAAAACGTTTATTATTTCATAAAAACAAAACAGAGATGACAAATAAATCAACAGAAAATATATGTTTGATCCAAATGCATGTTCCCTTTGACGTAATGGAGAAACCTGACTAAAAATAAATAAAATGAAATAAAATAAACACATTCTTTAACTAAATAGACACGAAGCAACACGCACACATGCTGTCAGAAGATCGTTTCAAGCGTGAAACTGACAGTCGCCATGCAGTGTTGATACATCTATCAACACTGTCTATATCTGCAAGATTACACACTTCCCCTATAAATATAGTAAAATTGAGTGTGTGGCCTGGTAATCAGAGTGTAAGTGGGCTGACCCTGAGAAGCGGTTTCAATTCTCAGCATGGTCGATTTATCATAGAGAGGACTGAATACTATCAGCCTAGAAAGACTATCCCAGCGTTGGCACTGTTGAGAAATATATATATATATATATTTCTCAACAGTGCCAAGTAGACATTTGTGATTTTTGCGTGCCTTCAATGAATTTTAACTCGATTATGGAACTGTGTTTATGTTATTTGTACTTGAAAAAAAATTACATTTCTAATTAAAAATTCAGGATTTTTGTCTCTAAACCCTGATTTACAGTAAAGAGCGAGAATTTCCGAAAAGAGTTTAAATTTTACATTTAACCTATTCAAACGTCATTTTCTGTGCCAAAAATGGATTCAGAACCTAACCAAAAACATTGAAATAAACGTCAATACTTTGATGTTTTGATAAATACAACTAAATCTCGAATAGTACCAAAATCGGGGAATTATCAGTTAATTTTTTTTAAAGGAACTGAATATGTTTTAAATATTTTAACGATAACAATTTCTTTTTGCAGATTTGAATATTTGGAAATGTTTACTATATAGGAAACAAATTGTCTAGGTGATTCTTTGTTTCTGTTATTCAAAGTTGGTGGGGTCAGAGATAAAAAGCAGTCAAAATGTTAATAAAAAAAATGATAATTTAATGAATTTTGTGTTTTAGGGCCTCAAAAAAATTCTCAAAAATTTTTTGATAGAGATCATTTCTGAAAAAGAGTGCCGAGGTAAATCTGTATTCATATTCGTTCCAGCAAGATTCCTATGACTTTCCTAGTTAAAAAGAAAAAAAAAAAACAGGAAAAAAAGCAACTATCCAGAACTGATCATCTATACCGAAATGATTAAACATGTGTGAGTTTGGATTAACTTCAAACAATCATGACTTGAAAACTCCTTGAATTAAAGGCAAAGTTAGACCTGTTCAGAAATTCTGAGACTGTCTACTTTCAGACTAGTATAACACACATCACTTGGGAAATGTAATTTTGTTTTTTTGCTATCCCCCACTTTGGTCACAAAGAACAAAATCTGATATGTTAAGCAACATTCAACCATACAGAGGAAGACTTTATATATATATATATATATATATATATATATATATATATATATATATATATAATGAATGAGAGAATGGCAAACCCGTAAAGACGGAGAGGATAATCCAAAAGAGTTTATCTAATTAATAATTCATATTAATTAGATAAAATAAACAGCTCAACGGATATAATCCAGAGCAATATAAAGTATTGACAGAAAAATTTAATTTAATTTAAATTTAACCGTTTTTCTGGATTTTTACTATCAATATTATATATGTGAAATGATTTGTTTGAACATTATTTTTGAGCGATACCCGTATTTAAGTCGATATACTGTTTATAATCAAACAGTATATTGATATATTTATTTCTACCGACCTGATTATATACGATAATTTTTTATTACGAAAATGTGTCATTCGGCAGGATTCGAACCTGCGACCCCTCTCCACATAGAGGAAGCCACCATGTGATTTGATTATAAACAGAATATCTGATTAAATACGAGTATCGATCAAAAATAATGTTCAAACAAATCATTTCAAATTGTCGGGTGTGTGTGTGTGTGTGTGTGTGTGTGTGTGTGTGTGTGGAAACGCAAGCTAAATTATAAGAATATTTCTAACAATAGCATTCAATGAAAATGTGTGTGTGTGTAACTACTGTCGTGTTTAATAATAATAATAATAATAATAATAATAATAATGAATTTACGGTAAATTTTTAATTCAGATTATTTTTTTCTTTTAATTTTTACACAGCTCTGACCATTTTTCTGCTCTCCGGGGAGAATCTGATCATAAATCGTCCTATGATTTCCGAGGGCTTTCTGCTTTCATAAACTACTAGCAGTATAGCCCGGCGTTACTCGGGTTTAATGAAAGCTTTAAAACTAATCCATGGTCCAGGAGCTCAGACTCTTTGGACGTTGGCACGAAAGACTAAAAAGCAATCGTTGTTTCCAGTTAAAGCGAAACCGTAGACTGAAAGAAAAATGAATGGATGTAAGTCAAATTTTGATTTCCTGGTATCGATATCAAATAAGTTTTTTTCGTCGTAAACTGAAATTTGAAGGCTAAATAAGTCCTCTGAGTAAATGATATCATGGCTGAGATTAAGAACTACAATTATACCTACTTAGAGCCAAACCCGAAGCAAAAACTAAAATAAAAGAGCTGAAAAAATACAGACATACAGGCAGACACACACACACACACACACACACACACACACACACAAACATCTTGCCTTATATATATATATATATATATATATATATTATCGATTTTCTGCATTATTGTAAGAAGTGCAACCTTGAAACTTCTGAATATCGTTTCTTATGTCTTTCTCTATGAGAAATTTGCTTAAAATCAGACCACTACTTCTTTAACCCGATTTTTTTCGATTATCGATTTTCGATATTTATCGGGGGTAGCTCGACACAAAACCTAGCTAAGAACACTCACAGACGCTTATAGTACAACTGTGTAAATTTTCAAGAAAATCGGTTCAGCTGTTTCGGAGTCTATATGTAACGGACACACACACACACACACGCACAAAATTCCATTTATAAATAAGTTTAGAGAGATTACCACAGAGTTTTACTTTAAAGTCACAACGACAAAAAGAGTTACTGAGCAGGAAGAATATAATAAAAGGAAAAACAGTAACGGGAAGTGAACAATAAAAGGACAAAAGAAGAAACTGTTAGCATAGAACTTACGGTTTCATCTAGCAATTTCAATTGTAAAAATTATGAGACTGAACTGACAGTCTAGTACTGCACTTAAATTCGAGATAAAGTTCAAAGCTCATAAGAATTATCATAAAAATATTTTTTAGAAAGCGCACAAGGAAGCTATATTATGAGAGTAAGAAAGTGACAAAAACTTATTAAAGAAAAAAAAATGTCATTTTCTTAATTCGTTCTCTCACCACGAGAGAGAGAGAGAGAGAGAGAGAGAGAGAGAGTACGAGAGCGAAAAAGACGCTGAAAGAAGAGAGTCAGTCAGTTAAAGTGCCTTACGTGATACACGCTTGGGCGATCATGTCTCGAAAGAGACACGACTGACTGGGCAGAAGATTATCCCGCAGTAGGTTGCCATTGCTTTCTGCGGTACTGGTTGCCAACCAAGGCTACAGAACCCAATCTGTCCTGCTATTTAACCCATAACTGGAAGGAAGAGACGGATTAATACTTTTCCCAAGGTTATTTGCGCGTAAGTGAATACAATGGATTCAACTGGAATTCGAACTCGGCTCCCCGATTTCTCGTTCCGAGCCGATATCCACGCACATCCGCGAAGAGACAGTAGTGATCCGAAAAACAGATGCAACACAATTGTGAAGAGAGAGACTCTAAAAGCGAAGTACAAGACAGACAGGCGGGAAGTCTAGGAATAAAAAAATGTAGAATGAAGTAAAGGAAGACAGTTATGGAAAGCCAATAGAGAGAGACTGACAGAAAATTAACAGAAACGTCGATAGAAATAAACAAACAACAACAACAAAAAGAGTGATCAAAAATAAATCAAGAAAGAAAGAGTAAGAGAAAAATTATGTAAAAAGAATAAAAAAAAAAATCATAACATCCAACACTTAATTTCTTTTTTGTTCTACCATACTACCATAAAATCTCCTAAAAATTATTAACCACCCACAAAATAGGTGATTTTCTAAGCGCGGCTAAGTATGGGACACCTAGTGAGGATCGAACTCACTACTTAATTAATTAATTATAACTAGGGTAGCGAAACAAGCTTGCTAGCCATTACAGCTCGACGAGGTGCCCACCTCTCTTGTCAGGGCTGAGAAAAATTACGTTGCAGTAGACATGAATGAAACGGATTACCTTTAATCAAATTAAGTTCGTATCCAAGGTGAGATGAAAATCAACAGAGAAAGAAACGAAAAATCTCTGGAGAAATATACAAAGAAATAAGAATTTTAAAATAATTCCATTCAACAAAAATAATTGACTCTACAATTTGCAATAAACGCAAATTTGACTTTTATGGCGAAATCTAAATATTTTGTACACAATATTTTTTTTGAGGTAATGGTTTTACTAATTATCCCATAGCTAAGGAAGAAGAGGTCGTTTCCTAAGACTATTTGCGCATGAGTGAATATAACGAACCCGACTGGAATTGGAACTCGGTTCTTCGATTAACGACAGTCATTATCCATTATACTACTAGCGCATCCAGAATTAGAACAACTGATATTCACAAGTGGTCATCCTTCTAGGTATTGATAAGACTTAACTTCGCCGATCGTACGGGAACTCGTATTTCAATGCGATGTGGCCGTAAGCCTTAATATACATGTTTAAGTGTGTTAGGATGCACATATGTGAAAATACCTTTGCTTTATTTCTTTATTTTTTATTTTTTTATTTTTATTTTTTTTTTTACTAAAGATCACTCATTACCAGGCTGAAGAGCCACACTTGTAACATATTGCTAGAAATCTTATATTTCGTGATATAAATGTCTGAGTAGACATTTCATTTTTTAAAAAAGACAATGTGTTATTCGTCGATACATATGCGTGTGAGCGTACCGGCAAAGATAATTTATTGGAATTAACCGACATGGTTTATCTGTTATTTTTTTTAACACACACACACACACATATATATGTGGGAGAGTGTTATAGTGTGTTTGTGTTTAGTTAATTTATAAGCTGTCTCACGTCCTGATCAAATTTACGAAAATAATGATCCGGGTTTGCGACAGCTTAATATAAAAACCTAAATAAATAAATATAACTAAATTATTTCGGATTATTTAAAAAAAAGTTTGAACAAGCTCACACAACCATGGCTGGATAATTTTCGAATTTTCTATCTTTTATGTGTTCTGTCCCTACCTGACATTGATGATCATAGCTCCTCACAATTTCCTGTCTTTTGTAGCTCTTAATAAATGTATTTATATCTCCTAAACCTTGTCCAGTCATCCATTTACTAAATTTCACTAGGTTACATTTTACGGTCAAAATAGTCAAATGTAAACGTCACTTCTACTCCAACAATTTCTTTTCTCGTTTGTGGAACTCCCTTCCGTATACTTGCTTCCCTGATGGCTACAATCTCCAAAAGTTTAAATGCAACGTCAGTTGCCATCTTATACTTCCGTGAATCCCATCCATCCTTTTTCGAAATTCACTGTGCCATGTTTTTATTTCATTGTAAATTCTTAGCACCAATGGCAATCCTGCCTTGCTTGGAGTGAAATGATTATTAAAAAAAAACAAAAGGTTATATACTGTTTTCCTCTATCACTTTTGTCTTCAATCTATCCTGTGACTAAAAAATTTTCCAAGCCCTCTTTCCTCATGTGCTCTAAAAATTTCAATTGTTTCTTCCTAATATTAATTACTAGCAGTATAGCCCGGCGTTGCTCGGTTGTAATGAAAGCTTTAAAACTAATCCATGGTCCTGGAGCTCAAACTCAGCCTAAAGAATATTTGTGTGAAATTTGGTGAGAATCGGATAAAAATTGTGGATTTGCATAAAGAACACACAGACAGATAAACAAACACACAAACATATAGCTTTATATATATTATCGATTTTCACACACACACACACACACACACACACCTTGCCTTATATATATATATATATATATATATATATATATATATATATATATTATCGATTTTCTGCACTATTGTAAGAACTGTAACCTTGAAACTTCTGAATATCGTTTCTTATGTCTTTGTCTATGAGTGTATCAAATTTGATTAAAATCGGACCACTCCTTCTATAACCCGATTTTTTCGATTATCGATTTTCGATATTTATCGGGGGTACCTCGACACAAAACCTAGCTAAGAACACTCGCACTTATAGTACAACTGTGTAAATTTTCAAGTAAATCAGTTCAGCCGTTTCGGAGTCTATATGTAACGGACACGGACACACACACACACAGAGAGAGAGAGAGAGAGAGAGAGAAACAAAGTTCCATTCATAAATAAGTTTAGATAAGTGTCCTTTTTTTTCCCATTTCCTCTAAAACTTTGTTTTTGCTCATGTTGGGTCGAAGGTATTCTCAGAATGTTTTTGAAATATCATCCCTTGTTTCCTGTTTAGGGTGTGGTTTCCGGTTTTTCTCTTTTCCAATCTTTTCACTCTTATGTAGCCCCCTGCGCATCAGTGGCGTTTTTGCCTTGCTTGGGGTGATATGATTAAAAAAAAAAAAAATCATTTCTCCGTTGCTTCAAGTCTACTACTTTCGCGAGGAAGTTGTCCAACATTCAAGAACAGATATCACATAAAAGTCCAATACTCTTTCCTTTGTTTCCAACAAAAAAATTCCTGTCTCTCAATACTCTATTTAGCTTTTGGAATGTGTTCTTGTCTATGGCAATATCTCTTTTCCAAAGCATCTAAGAGTTGGAGAGGATATCAAATAATAATAATCCTTTTTTGTTTTTTAAATTTCATGCTTTTTATGGGGCGGGGTATAGTTGCTATTTATTAACCTACCCATGTAATAAACCAAGAACTCTAAGTAAAAGATAATGAAACTTTATTTAATTCAGATTTCACGCTGAAAGTGTTTATTTTATTATAGTGGATCGTTACAAGTGATAGGGGAGATGGGTCCTGCTTATTTTATTACAACACACCACAAAGTTAGGAAGTGACAAAACGTTATTTTTATTGTGGGTGCATATGCACATATATAAAGGCCATGAATGCCAAAAGAGGCTTCGCACAAGGAAAAAGAATCATATATCCCAGTGATCGTAATAAACGGTTCGGTTCGAAATTCCTTGCACCCGAAGAAGGCCGGGGCATACAACGGCCAAAACATCGTACAAATGGCAACGAAGATGAGGGTAATAATCCGAATAATGTCCATAGTGAAAATACTACCTCATCTCAGAAATACGAAAGGCCTTGATGTTATTATCCTTTTTGTTTTCATTTTCTCTTAAACTCATATTCGGTTCAAGGCATCCTCAGTATGCTTCTGTAGAACCACAGTTCCTTTACTTCAAGTCCCTACTTCTTTCGTGAGGAGATTGTCCAGCATTCAATGCCATATAGGAAGACTAATATCACGCGAGAGTTCAGTACTCTTTTCTTTGTTTCTAACGAATTGTTTTTTGTTTTCTTAATACCTTACTTAGCTTTAGGAAGGCACATTCCGCTATCCGAATATTCCTTCGAATTTCATTGTCACACTTTCCGCCCTTCGTTGAAACACTTCCTAGATATTTAAATTGGGAACTGCAATGCGTAAACATTCTTCTTCTATATGTCGTCTCCCTTCGGGACGTGGGCGATCATAATTCTCCAAAATTTCCTCTTCTTATGAGCTCGTCTTTTTGCCTCTTTTCTAATCCCTTTTCTTTACCTCTGTCAAATTTGTCATCAATGATTCGCAAAGATAAATGATACACACACAACGTATGTATATACAATCACATATATAATGTAGTTATTTTCTCAAGATAAACACCAGTCTTGACGTTGCTTGATCACGGTGATCGTTCGGGAATGGGTGCTTCAACGTGATATGACCGTAAGACACTTCTACCTGCACATGAATGGAGATATAACTGTAAGCATGTAGAGATGGAGATAGGAACCAACATCTCAATCTTCAACCCATATAATGTTGATTCTGATATCTACATCGTATATTGAGTACTTTTGCTCCATAAATATATAAACTTTTAGAAAATCTTTCACTTGGTGTGTGTGTGTGTATATATATATATATATATATATATATATATATATATATAAAGCAGTAAATGAGATAGGTAACTGTTAGACCAGCAGACTCTTGTTCAAATAAAGTGCTCAATTCACGAACATTTATATATATATATATATATAAGATATACATATATGAGTATATAAGATGTGTGTATATATATATATATATATATATATATATATATATTTGCTCTGTAATATTTTATTACATGGAGCTCTCTTCCTGTATCATTTTTTAATATTAAAATAAAATTTTTAATATTAATTAGGATCGGGTTTTTTGGAATTTACCTTCCTGCTTTTTTCCCTTGGATTGAAGTATCTGAATTAAAATATATATATATATATATATATATATATATATATATTCTTTAAAACAACATTTAAAAGTATTATTACAGTTAGATTTTCGTTTTAAAATATTCAAACTCAACTGCTTCCTACATCACGCGACGGACGCTTCTAGTTTAAATTTTTAAAATCATTTGTTTCTGATGAAAGACCGAGGCCGGTCCGAAATATCAAATATATATATATAATAATAGAAATAAATAAATACTGTCAAAAAAACATTTTTAACTTACAACTTTTTAGTAGTTTTTCCTATATATATATATATATATATATTAATACAGGTTTCATTGAATAATATAGACAAGTTCTGTCTATTTATTTTGTGTAAGATCCGTTCGTATGATCTGATTAGCTTCTTAGGAAAACACTTGTTGAAAATACGCATATACTTAGACAAGAAAATAATAAACGAAAACTTAAAATTCTAGAAGCTATCTACATCAAACAGTTTAAACCTAGCCTAAATAAAATAAATTTCGACACCTCTACTAACATACTTAAATGCCTATAATCGACGGGAGAGGTCATAGTTATTATACTTACCCCCTACACCATAGTAGCAGCAGTTCCCAGACCAATCCCTCATGCCACTATACACTCAATTGAACAAAAAACCCACTACCACCATTCCTTCTCGGCCTACAGCCATGTGCGACACAAAAAATGGACCTGTCTAATTTGCTCTGTATAAATCCACTCTGTTAATAATAATTTAAATGTTCTATGTTCACTGAACATTAAATGTTCATCCTTTGATAATGACTTATGTAAGCCGAAAGCTCAGACCTGATAAAAAAATCAACAATTACTGCGATTTCTTGTCGTCTTTTCATGACAACACTATCAAGCTAATCAGATCATACGAACGGATCTTACACAAAATATTCAATGAAAGCTGTATCAATGAAAAAAATGCTGCCAAAATACACACAATATATATATATTAACAGTAAATGAGACAGGTAATTGTAAGACTCTTGTTCAAATAAAGTGTTCAATTCACGAACATTTATAAATATATATATATAAATATAAAAGAAATACATATATGAGTATATAAGATGTAAATGTAAAAGATATACATATATAAGTATGTAAGATGTGTGTGTATATATATATATTCTTTAAAACAACATTTAAATGAATTATTACAGTTAGATTTTCGTTTAAAAATATTCAAACTCTACTGTTTTCTACATCACGCAACGGATGCTTCTAGTTTAAATTTTTAAAATCATTTGCTTCTGATGAAAGGCCGAGGCCGGTCCGAAATATCAAATATATGTATATAACAGAAATAAATAAATACTGTCAAAAACATTTTTAACTTACAACTTTTTAGTAGTTTTTCCTATATATATATATATATATATATATATACATACACACACATAAGATGAATGTGTATGTGTGACACACACACACATATATATATATATATATATATATATATTTATTTATTTATTTATTTATTATGATAGCATCTATACACATTTTGTTTTCATTTTCTCTAAAACTCATATTCTGTCCAGGGCATCCTCAGAATGCTTCTGTAGAACTACATTTCTTTTACTTCAAGTCCCCACTTCTTTCGTGAGGACACTGTCCAGCATTCAGTGCCATATAGGAGGAATAATATCACGTGATAAGCTTGCAGCGCCAAGCCAAGCATTATAGTATGCTATTTTCAAATTTCTGACAAAGCGATTTGCGCCATGTTGCCCTTTTTCTCAGATAGTGCCCAACTGAACCAGCTAAACTGTGCAGTCGACTAAAAAATAATAAAACGTGCACAAAATTAAAATATAAAATAGCCAAAATTTACATGTCGCAATTCTATACACACACACACACACACACAACAACAACAACAACAACAACAACATATATATATATATATATATATATATATATATATATATGACACCCTAGAAAATGGATAAAGAAATGGCTGAATGCGTTTGTAAATATTAGGGAACAATTTCATATTCCTTATCTCCAGCAAAAAGGAAAAATTTCAGTATACTAGAAAAAGATCATCCTTGTCAGTCATTTTCTACGAAACCTGCGTAAAAGAAAGGTTGCTGCCCAAATATACATTATATATATATATATATATATATATATATATATATATATATATATATATATATATATGGTACAAAATTTAATTATGGCGTTAAAGACAACAAATCTTTTATTATAATAGGCCATGCCAAATTTTAAAATAAAATCCCCAAACGACCAGTTTCATTCCTTCTTTTCAGAACTGTAAACAGGGGAAAATTATGAGAATATCTGTTATGGATAAAATGAATGAACGCGAGAGGAAGAAAATTTTTTTTTTTATCATCTGATAAAAGTTATTACATCTAAAGATGCTAGAGACCCAGCAGAGCAAGCCCAAGTAAACACTCTCTTTGTTTACAGAGTGATGGCTGCCTGGACCTGACAAACTGCCTCTCCAACACCTTCAGATGGAACAATGAGTGCGATCTGCGGAAAACGGAGAACCATTTTGCACTAAAATCCGCAGCACCCACATCTATTGAACAGGTAAAGAGGCTCATCCCTTGTTTCCTGTTTAGGATGTGGTTTCCGGCTTTCTCTTTTTCAATCTTTTTACCCTTACGTAGCCCCCTGCGCATCAGTGGCGTTACCGCCTTGCTTGGGGTGATATGATTAAAAAAAAAAAAAAAAAAGAAAAAAAAAAGCAGAACTCGGATTATTTATCAGATGATCCGCTATGGAAGACCCGTATGTGTTCCGAATGGCATCACCAGACGAAAAATTCTCATTGAGTATTTTAGCAGGCACATGTTGTTTAATCCTAACATCTAAACGTTCCGTCGTTCTACCTATGTAGTCGACTCCGCAACTACATTTAAAATGATAAATAACAGAGTGAATATGGTGTGTGTGGTGTAGAACGTCTTTACGCATAGATAGAATATATATATATATATATATATATATATATATATATATATATATGCGCTACTTATGCTGTTGCTTCGATGTGCTATACTTTAGGCCAGAGTGAGTTTTTCAGGATAAGCTGCCAGAAAGAATTTGTTTAAACACAGAAAGCACAGTAACTGGATTCCTGATTAGTAAAATGTGCGCTTCCTTACTATTCTGTATGCAAAAACAATTAGTTTAACAATCATATGATAAACATGGAAACGATACACGCATAAAAAAGTAAATCATATTCAAATAAGCACATTAGATTTTTGTAGGTTTATTCAATTGCTAAACAATACGCTATTTTCCTATTGCAATGAAGCAACTAAGCGATATTCAAACCTCACAGGTGCTTCCGCTCTCGCTCTCTCGCTCTCCCTCCCTCCCCCCTCTCTCTCTAAAATAATTGAAATTCTAGTTTATCTTTTCTGGTTGAAGTGAGGATTCATTCCTTAATCTGGTTATTGTGCACCTCAGCTTTGAGTGACAAACAATAGTATGACTATATCTCAGCCACTTCAGATATTTATTTTATTGTATATATATATATATATATATATATATATATATATATATATATATATATATATTGTCTATCCGCTCTTTTTCTCCTCTTCTATCTGTTCAGTCTCTTATCAATTTTAAGGGGTAACCTGAGTTGTGACCTAATTATATCTTAAGCTTAGAAGACTCTCTCTGTCTCATATATATATATATATAACTGATAAAATTCTGGTACAGTTGATATATTCAATTTAATATCAGATACATTGCAAATAAAATCAAATTTTTAACAACAATGTATTAGTATATATATATATATATATATATATATATATATATATATATATATTGTTAAATATGAGAGACAATGAATGTCTATTATGTTTAATCATGAGCCGTTCTAAACGTCGTATTTTGGCTTTAATTTCAGGTGAAAATAAAGACAAAAATTCTCCAACATTTGGATAATTTTTTATTAAGTTGGTTCTAAGCTTTCGGCTCACATGAGCTATCTTCAGAGAGGTTACAAGGACGTTAACATATCAGCGAGAATTTTATCTTGTGTTGACATAAAACTTTGCTAAGCAACAATAACATAAATGCAGCTTCAGCAACAGGGACTGTCATTCCCACCCACATCGGCTTCTACAGTCACAGATGCCGATGCTCCAGCCAAGCAGACAACTAGGATGCTACCCATGGTCAACCCTGATTGACGAAGGCCTACTGATGCATTAGCATGGATATTGTGCTGTAGATACTCACCACATATCTTCTGGGTATCGTCTTGCCACCTTGACGATACAATATATATTAGTCATGAATACAAATGTATGTAGATCCATAGGCACGCTTGCATGAAAGCCTATGTCTATACATATTTAGTCCCACGCATTCTGCCTGGCTAGGCGTGTGTCAATAGCTTCATTTATCATTAGAATTCATTCGCCAGAGAAATCAGTGTGTGTAAAGGGCGTGTACCTTCAGATTGTCATTCAGAAAGCCAGCCCCCACAAAAGCAAGGTACTAGAAATAAAGAAAACTGCCTGGTAATATATTTAATGAATAAGAAGGAGAGATGGTAAAGAAAGGATGTGTAGGTGAACAGGCGAGGAAAGACTCGACCTTCCGGATAGAACAACAACGCCCTCTTGGCCGACTGAGTTACAAGTGCCGGGAATGTTCGACCACAACCGGGAATGGGTGGGTGAAAACGGCCAGGTAATATAAAATTGAGAATGTCGAGGTGATTGGACCAGGGAGACATCGCACAGGTAAGGAGTGAAAGATGAATGAAGAGCAGAGAAATTATAGCGAATTGAGTACACGCAGGATATCCAGTAGTATGGCTATACAGGGAAAGAAACGCCAAAGCATATCAACAGTTAAGCATAGGACTTAATCTCTTTTCTCTTCTCTCTCTCTCAATTATAGATAGATAGATAGATAGGTAGATAGGTAGATAGATAGATGTACAGAATAGGATAGATAGATAGATAGATAGATAGATAGATAGATAGATAGATAGATAGATAGATAGATATGAATTAATTGTACATTGTGACACGGAAATTTCTATGTTTCGAGATGAATTAATTGTACATTGCGACACGGAAATTTCTATGTTTCGAGATAGATTCCCATCATCAGGCAATGTTTGATATTGGTTGTACAGATGATTTACATGATCATTTTCCAAAGTGTAATTACCCACCACAAACAAACCGTACTTCAGGCATCATCCTGTTGGGTAACAAGAGTTTGGTATTTATAAAACGAAGGCTATTTGATAGTTAGTTTGGTCGCCATGATCCCTGGATCTGTCTCCCACTAAACATGTATTGGACGTTATGTGAGAAGCCTGACTGATTTAGTTAGTCTGCCTACAATTCTTGCTGTACGACCTCAACAAGTGTAAAGATGTAGTTTGTTATTTACTATCTGTATGACAATATGTACGCAAAACTCCAAAACAAACAGTTCTAATAAAATCAAATTAAATTAAATATTCTTAAATTATAAACAAATTTGTTACATGCGTATCTCTATATTGTAAAGAGTTGTAAAGACGAAGTAACAGATTCTCTTACTTCCTCATAGTCAGTTAAGTGCCATACGTGATACACGCTTGGGCGATCATGTTTCGAAAGGGACATGACTGACTGGGCAGAAGATTATCCCGCAGTAGGTTGCCATTACATTCTGCGGTAGACTGGTTGCCAGCCAAGGCTATAGAACCCAATCTGTCCTATTATTTGACTTATAGCTAAAGGGAGAAAAGATGTATTAGATTATATTATCAAGTAGTAATTAGTGGGGGATCAGTTCATTACTTCATAATAATAGAAAACCGATCCCCCACTTTATGCCCAGTAGCAGCTTTAATTATGTTTCCAACTATTATAATCAGTCAGTCAGTTAAGTGCCATACGTGATACACGCTTGGGCGATCATGTCTCGAAAGAGACATGACTGACTGGGCAGAAGATTATCCCGCAGTAGGTTGCCATGACGTTCTGCGGTAGACTGGTTGCCAGCCAAGGCTATGGAACCCAATCTGTCCTGTTATATAACCCATAACTGGAAGGAATAGACGGATTAATACCTTTCCCAAGGGTATTTGCGCGGAAGTGAGTGCAACAAATTCAACTGGAATTCGAACTCGGCTCCCCGATTTCTCGTTCAAAGCTGATACCTACTGCATCACAATGCGCATAACATTTCCCCCAAAACTTCTGTTGTCTTTTCCTGATGTCAAGTACCAGCTTCTTTTTCGTTTCCATCTTCTCCAAAACCTCATCGCTTCCTACATGTTCGGTCCATGTTATCAGTATTCTCATGTAGAAACACATTTCGGTTGCTTCAAGCCTTTCTTTGATGAGATTGTCCAGTATTCATTGCCTTATTGAAAAATCCAGTACTCTCTTTGTTTCCAGTGAAATTTTCCTGTCTCTCAATACTCTACTCAGCTTCTGGAAAGCCACCTTGGCCATGCCAATCCGCCTTCGAATCTCAGTGTTCCGTCTTCTGTTAGATACTCACAGGGCAGATAAAGAGAAAGAGAGACAAGGGAAGGCAACGCGTTACACTTGATGTGCTTGAGCAAATGGATAGTAGGCCAGGGCATGTGAGGAGTAACAAGAGAAAGCGTATTAGGAGCGACAAGGTATAGTGAAATGTGGGCGGCCATGATCGCCTACGCCCTGAAAGGACACGCCACATAGGATATACGAGGTCAGTGGATAAAGATTCTAAACCCGACTAAGGAACTCTTTACTCACCAACATAATGTAAGACAATCTTTCGGCCACATCCGCTTAAAAAAGTATGAACAAAAATCAGTTTTATTTTATGGGAAGAAATTTCTTAGTCGGGGTTCGAATCTGTTAATATTCTCCTCGTTTATTCAACCATTTCTCATCCTCCCTCTCTCTCTCTCCCCTTTTAGGATCATATTAATTTTATAAAATTACTAGCAGTATAGCCCGGTGTTGCGCGGGTGTAATGAAAGCTTTAAAACTAATCTATGGTCCTGGAGCTCAGCCTAAAGAATATTTGTGTGAAGTTTGATGAGAATCGGATAAAAATTGTGGATTTGTATGAAGGACATACAGACAGATAAACACACACACACACACACACACACACACACACACACACACACACACACACACACACACACACATCTTGCCTTTTATATATTATCGATGTTCTGCAATATTGTAAGAACTGCAACCTTGAAACTTCTGAATACCGTTTCTTATGTCTTTGTCTATGAGTGTATCAAATTTGATTAAAATCGGACCACTCCTTCTATAACCCGATTTTTTCGATTATCGATTTTCGATATTTATCGGGGGTACCTCGACACAAAACCTAGCTAAGAACACTCGCAGACGCTTATAGTACAACTGCGTAAATTTTCAAGAAAATCGGTTCAGCCGTTTCGGAGTCTATATGTAACGGACACACACACACACATACACACAGACAAAGTTCCATTTATAAATAAGTTTAGATTTTTATAATTCAAGAATGTTTAGGTAAGCAGAAACTGTCAACAAAGCGACTACCAAAATGTTCGAATGCCGACTAAAAACGCCACAAATCGGTTACAAAGAAGTTGATGTACCAGCATTAACTGCGATCTTTTTTTTTGTCACTGTTGTTAAAACATGGATTCAAACACTGTGATCCAAAGACCAAACAACAGTCCGTGCATTTGGGAGCACCACTTTTCTCTACGCCCAAAGAAATTCAAAAATGCTTGTTATTTTACGAGTAAATAAGAAAAAATTTGGATGACTATCTTAGGGCCCAAACAGTTAATGCATAATATAATGTGCCGACTAAATGAGGCATTGAAAGAAAAAAAAAACTACCTGGGTACTTACAAAACCTTATTCCCCAGGGGTTTTCGTAAGGGAGATGGCTAGAAACAGCAGAATAAAAAATGAAAAAAAAAACTATCAAAGGAGGGATAACTCGTCTAGTGTGGTTAACGATCATCTGGCACAAAGGAGTAAAGAGGGCTCTGTATATATGTTTAAAGCCAAGGCACTTGCTGGGTAGAGGACTTCCTAGACTGAAGTCCCCAGTGGAATCAACGGTAGTAGTTTTTGCGGGAGTGGGATGGGCTTCGCCAGGTTTACTTTCTCAAGACATGATACGTATGATTATGAATATCTCCGGTTTTTCAAGCCAGATATGTTGTGAGAAGTGGTCAAGTGGCTAGCTGTGCAGTGATCCTACGGCCACGACCGGTTGTGGGGCTGACGACGATGATGATCGTTTTTGCAGGGCAATGTATCTGCTGAACGGACTAGCGAGAAAGTGGATGCTTGAGTATACAGCCATCCATCTTATTCACCGGGTCTTACTCTATTTTCTGTTGTCAAATCTTACAAGGAGTTAGGAAAGAAAAATAATTTTGAAAGACAGCTAACGACGGAAAGGTGTAAAAAATCGCAATACCTGATATTTCTTCATAGAGTAAAATAAAAATATCAGCGCAAGATTGCAGTGTATTCGCCACCACACACACTATATATATATATATATATATATATATATATATATATATATAGTAAAATGACGTGTTGAGTTTTCCTTTATAAATAACATATTGCTCTGGATAACATTCATTGAGCTGTCTATATAGATATAACACTTAATATTTTATATTAAGTTGATCTTGTTGGATTATCCTCGCCGTTTACGGACTGAACATCTCTCTCTCTCTCTCTCTCTCTATATATATATATATATATATATATATATATATATATATCCCTTGTTTCCTGATTAGGATGCGGTTTCCGGTTTTCTCTTTTCCAATCTTTTCACTCCTATGTATCCCCCTGCACATCAGTGGTGTTACCGCCTCGCTCGGGGTGATATGATTAAAATATATATATATATATATATATATATATATATATATATATATATATATAAAACAGTAAACGAGGTACTGGTTAGACCAGGAGACGGTTGTAATAGAAAATATGACAGCATCCCTTTTTTTCGTATATGAAACTAATCCATAGTTGTATCACATTTACATTTTTTAAAAGTCACATTAAAACAGGAAGATGAAAGAGAGAAAGAGAGAGAGAGAGAGAAACGGAGGAATTAAGAGAGAGAATTAAAACTGGAAGATGCCAGAGAGATAGAGAAAGAGACAAGAACCGGGAAATTTAAGAAAGATAGAGAGAGAGAAAATTAAATCTGGAAGATATGAGAGAGAGAGAGAGAGAGAGAGAGAGAGAGAGAGAGAAAGTGATGCAAAGAGTAAAAGAAGAAAGTTATCAGAAAATCGATTATCATCCTTATGAACGCACATGGAAATTCAAATATTGGCAACCCATAAATTAGCAATGTAAACAACAATTTATAACAAATTAGACTGCATACCGGTTTCACTATAGTAAAGAAAAGCAAGAATATATTACTGATCATAGAATAGGCTAAATTAGAGGTAGATTTTCCCATTACCGGAAATTGCTACATAACCAAAATATTTAACAGAAAACACGAGTCATGTTCTTAAATACCCCCATGAGAACAAGACCTGAATATAAAAGTCATTCATGGTGTCTGAAATACCTAAACTGTCAGCTGTATATAACCGCTTTCTAAGATCAATAGTTAAAATAGTTCTGAGCGAGTGAAGATGGAAGACAGACTATACTACTTCGCACTTTGTAGACTGGCGAAGATCACGAAGATCACATCACTTGAGGAGTTTCAACAACAGCAAATATAACTCAAAGTGAAAATAATTGCATAATCAAGATTTGACATTCAACAGTACTTCAAGCGAAAGATTAGGAAGGAAACCACTCATTAATACTGGAAAGAGCAATAGCAGCTACTGACTCGAGGAATCTATTTACCCGAAAAATTGTTTAAAAAGAAAAAATTTATACAGTACAAGGTGCTAGGTCAGTGAATGTCAAATGTTTCCTTATAAGGAAACGGCCAATATTATTGTTATCATTATGAAGGTTATGACCCCACTGGCATGGTTGTATTTTTGGTGGGATGCGTAAAACGGTATATCGACAAAAAGAACGAAGAAACTATTTTAAGACTCGCGAGACAGAATACAACATATAAAAGAAAAATGCCGAGTGTGGACAATAGTAAAAGTGTGCAAAAATGGACCAAGAAATGCACTGAGCGACCTCATATGGTAAATAGTTATGGGTGGAGGAAAAAAACACAAAATTGGTAAGGAAGGTGGCAGTACTAATGCACGGTGAAAGAAAAAAATATGAGTGCAAGATTGCAGTGTATTCGCCACCACACACTACATGCATATATATATATATATATATATATATATATATATATATATGAAACAATAAATGAGGTAGTGGTTAGACCATAGGACGGTTAGTTTAAAAGGTGCCCAATGCACAACCCAAAGAACGGAATATACAGCGCCAACAATATATTAAGAAAACTGAATATTCACCATTCATATATATATATATATATATATATATATATATATATATATTATCGATTTTCTGCACTATTGTAAGAAGTGCAACCTTGAAACTTCTGAATATCGTTTCTTATGTCTTTATCTATGAGTGTATCAAATTTGATTAAAATCGGACCACTCCTTCTATAACCCGATTTTTTCGAATATACAGCGCCAACAATATATTAAGAAAAGTGAATATTCACCACTCAATTGCTACCGAGTTTTCAACCATATAGGACTCATCGAAAAAAGAATAAGCGTAATAAAAACAGTATTGCCCTCACAGCCTGATGAAACCTATGCTACGGTTGAAACCAAGCGAAAATATAGGTTTATATATATATATATATATATATATATATATATATATATATATATATATATATATATGCAGAGAGAGAGAGAGAGAGCTTAACCGTAGCTTAAACACAATGACTTAAGAATGAAGTAACCAATGGTTGTTTGATTGTTCTTCGTTTGGTTGGTTAGTTGTCTTACGATAGCGATTGAAAGAGAAAGAGTGACAGAATGAGAGTGATACGGAATGAGAGAGAAAGAGTTAGTGAATGAGAGTAAATATTGTAAAGATCTAAGGTAAGACTAGCAGTATAGCCCGGCGTTGCTCGGGTGTAATGAAGGCTTTAAAACTAATCCATGGTCCTGGAGCTCAGACTTTTTGGACGTTGGCAGGACTAAGAACTAAGACTGAGACTAAGAACTACAGTTTTACCTACTTAGAGCCAAACCCGAAGCAAAAACTAAAATAAAAGGGCTGAAAAAATACTGACATACAAGCAGATAAACAGACACACACACAAACATCTTGCCATACATATATATATATATATATATATATATATATATATATATATATATATTATCGATTTTCTGCACTATTGTAAGAAGTGCAACCTTGAAACTTCTGAATATCGTTTCTTATGTCTTTGTCTATGAGTGTATCAAATTTGATTAAAATCGGACCACTCCTTCTATAACCCGATTTTTTCGATTTTCGATATTTACTGGGGGTACCTCGACACTAAACCTAGCTAAGAACACTCGCAGACGCTTATAGTACAACTGTGGAAATTTTCAAGAAAATCGGTTCAAACGTTTCGGAGTCTATAGGTAACGCACACACACACAGACAAAGTTCCATTTATAAATAAGTTTAGATAGATTTAGAAAGTTGTATGCGTCGTCCGATCTTGAATTCGGAATGCTACAAATTATAGAAACATGGGTTTAACAATTCGAATACATTTGAAACATGTTTAACTAAAAAAATGACTTCTTTTTTCTGCATATCATTCTCTGATGAATTTTTAATGATAGTGAACTGTATTAGATTGATAAACGTTTCATATTTGTTGTTTATTTTAACATTCTGTCGGATTCCGATCCATAATTGATCTATATTTAATTCCAACTCATCAACATGATTATCATAAAAGCACCAAAAAATAAAGAAAAACAAGACAGGAGTAGCTATTATGGCCATGTTGTCTCTAGGATCACGGATCCACAGTGCATACTACAACCCCCCGCCATTTTCTATTTTAACTTATTCTTTGTAACTTAAAAAAAAAATTAAAATAATTCCTCATGAAAGTTCACAACATATAAATCCATTAAAATTACCTTTCTGTAAGGATACTCCGCTGGGATTGAAGACCACCCAGCTGCAGTCAAAAATGACTGGTGAACGGTTAGGACCTTTTCAGGGAACTGGAGGGGTCATTCGTTTAGTAGATATATCTTTAACATCTGCCGGCAGCAGGCGGTAAACAAAGAAATGTAGACACACAACCAAATGTTGCAACGATTGAGAAGCCCAATGATAGGTTAACTGCTTTGCGTCTTGTCCGCTTTAGTTATGAAAGGTAATGTCAACAGTTATAAGACCGAGCGACAACACAACTGAAAAACTGTTTCAAAGTTGCAGAATAATTTATTAAATTCGTTTGACTGGATTGGTAGAGTTTTGAAAGGAATCTATAAAGGACTAGCAGTATAGCCCGACGTTGCTCGGGTGTAATGAAAGCTTTAAAACTAATCCATGGTCCTGGAGCTCAGACTCTTTGGACGTTGGCACGAAAGACTAAAAAGCAATGGTTGTTTCCAGTCAAAGCGAAACCGTAGACTAAAAAAAAAAAGAGGGAAAATTATGGAGAGACATGATCATCAACTTCCTGAAGGAAAATGGTACATAAAAGAATAAAAATTGTGAGTTCAATCCTTGAGCTGGGCAGTGTGTACTTGGACTAAGTAAAAATGAGACAAGTAATAATTGAGAAGTATTAAATAAGAAATTAACAAGATATTCCTAAACATGGTTAGTAGAATGAGAACAATCTGTGCTTATTTTTTAATTAAATGGTTCAATTTGAAATTCCCTGATCTGAAGAAGACCAGAGAGCACAATGGCTGAAACATTGTGATAATAACAACAAAGATGAGGTCAATACTCCACATATAAACAACTAGCAGTATAGCCCGGCATTGCTCGGGTGTAATGAAAGCTTCAAAACTAATCCATGGTCCTGAGCTCAGACTCAGCCTAAAGAATATTTGTGTGAAGTTTGGTGAGAATCGGATAAAAATTGCAGATTTGTATAAAGGACATACAGACAGATAAACAGACACACACACACAAACATCTTGATTTATATATATATATATATATATATATATATATATTATCAATTTTCTGCACGATTGTAAGAACTGCAACCTTGAAACTTCTTAATATCGTTTCTTATGTCTTTGTCTATGAGTGTATCAAATTTGATTAAAATCTGACCAATCCTTCTATAACCTGAGTTTTCGATTATCGATTTTCGATATTTATCGGGGGTATCTCAACACAAAACCTAGCTAAGAACACTCGCAAACGCTTATAGTACAACTGTGTAAATTTTCAAGAAAATCGGTTCAGCCGTTTCGGAGTCTATAGGTAACGGATACACACACACAGACAAAGTTCCATTTATAAATAAGTTTAGATGTTTTATTCTTCAGCCATACTTATAAAGAAGTCGTACGGTTATAAGTAAATTTCTATATTTCTGAAATGCGAGATTGTAACAATTTACACTATTTATATTGTCAGCAGTGTTGCCTTCATCTTTATTGTCATATTTGGCTGATGACTAGAAATTCAGTTTTCTTGAAGTTTATGCTCAGTGTTTTTCTTTTCGTTTTCTCTTGCTATCTTCTGTAGGAGGACCTGCATTTTCTTTTCCGTGTCTGCTATCAGCACTGTGTCATCCACATATCGTACATCGTTGAGATTGTGGCCACCAATGACGAATCCTGACAAAGATTTTATTTCTGTCAGAACTGTTTTGCTAAGTTGAATTGATCCGATTAGAAAACATAACTTTTCATGAAAAATCAGCGAGAACTTATTTAATGTCCTAATATATATATATATATATATATATATATATATATATATATATATATATATATACTTCCAGGTGAAGAGGACTCAAGGACGTTTTGGCCGTTGTAGGCCCCGGCATTCTTCAGATGATATACGTTGTAATTTCGAGCCGAACACGTTATTTATTCCATTGTAAATTGTTACTAAAGGAAAAAGGGGAGATATTCAGAAAAGGCATGGCATGTGGAACGAGAACAATCTTTTCACTAAATGTGACCTTTTGCCAGATTAAATTATTTTCTATATATACTTATGTATAAGGTCGATACAAGTGCCTTACCTACCACAGAATCTATGATACAGCCCCCTCCCACCCTACTGCATCTCAATTTTCATAAGATAGTAGTCATATAAAATACAAATTTTATTGTAACTTGATTATTTGATCATATGCAATATAGGTATAAATTCAACTAAAATTGAAAATAAATACAATGCATCTAAATACATATTAGAGACATGTCATAATAGATCATTCCTTCTCTTACCCACCTCCAGACACCCCCTAAAACCTGTTACTCTTTCTTATAACTTTCCTCCTATATAACCTTCTGCACAACAGTGGCAGTAAAATACCTTGCTTGAGGCGATATGATTATAAAATAAAATTTAAATAAAAACGATGGTGATTTTGGTAGTTGGGCATGTGGCCTTTAGGTTTGCCTATGAGGTCCGTGTGTTTGAATATGAATCACCAGGATTAAAACAACGAAGAAAAATTCACTTGACTTCTATTTTTAGAGGAAGTTTATTTGTGAACAAACAGGTGGTTTGAAAAGGAGCAAAAGAAGTAAACGAATCATAGAGCAAAAACAAAACAAAACTGGAAGGAAAGAAAGAAAGAAAGAAAGAAAGGAAGAAATATTAAAAGAAGATGGTAAAGAGAAAAGATAGAAAGAAAAATTGAAAAAGAAGTGAAAGAAAAATAATCTTGATAAGACGGAAAAAAGAGAAGAGGGGAAAAGGAAAAACAGACAAAGAAACACACAAAAAAGAAGAAAAGAATAAAAGGCAAAAGAGAGAGTGAAAAAAAGAAAGAAAAAAGGAAAGAGTAAAAGCAAAAATGAAAAAAAAAACAATAAAGGAAAAAAAAAGGCTAACCGAAATAAAGGTGAGAAAAAAAAAAAAAGAAAAAAAAGCACTCCAGTGCGTATTGGTGGGTTAAAATAAATAAATAAATATTAAAAATATTTAGTAAAATAAAAAAAAGTATAGTGGAGAGGGTGAAAATCATCATCTTTAAAAAGGAAGAAGGAAAGAGAAAAAGAGAAACAGAAAAAAATAGTACACATTGAAAGGGAAAGCATAAATACTGTAAAAGAAAATGTTAGAAAAAGGGTAGGAAAGAAAGAAAGAAAGAAAGAAAGAAAGAAGTGTTGGGAAAGTAGCAAAACAGGAGTGAGAAGTGTCAGATTATCGTAAGAGGTTACGTCACGAACCATCGTCCGTAATTTCACGAAGAGCCCCGGTAAACGCCAAAAAAAAAAAAAAATCGAATACTGATTTTCAAAGCAGGTTCCCGATAAATTACTTCTGCCTTCTGCAAAACAGCGATATTCGGTGGGGCGTAACTTTTACTAGTGTACTTTAAGCTCACTAACACCAAAAACATGATATATTCTGAATTTGTCTTTATTTCAGAATATGCCTTGATTTTTGTACTAATGAGATTTAATTAACTACACGAGTAAAAGTTACTGTGGTGAGAGAAATGAGAAATTGTTATAGTTATATTTTGGCGACAACTGTATTTGCAGCTAAGGATTCGAAGTTTATTGTTGCCCACCTACTTCGATATTCCACAATTTTCCATCCACCAAAAATAGTCTACATTAACGAACTGCTTCTAAATGCACAATAAATAAAGGTAAAAATGTATTGAAATTTTTAAAAAGTTTCTGGTCTATATTTTTTTTTTTTTTTTGATAGCATGTTTAGAGACACAATCTGTTCATAGAGCATTAAAAATCATACATGTGGTTTTAATTTGACGATAAACATGTATTGTCAATGATCTGACTATGGATATTCAATGAAAATGTTTTACTATAGAAATTCGTTGCGAATCATTTAACTGCAGATATACATTGGAATCGTTTTTCTGTAGGAACGCGTTGCTAATTATTTGACTACAGAGTCATTGAAAACGTTTTCACAACGAGAATTCATTGCGAATTATATGACCATAAACAATCATTCTAAACGTTTATATAATGGGAATGCATTGCTAATGATTTGACTACAAATATTGACTGGAAAAGTTTTCACAACGTGAATGTATTACAAGTTATTTGATTACAGATATTCATTGGAAACGTTTTAACAAAGAATGCATTAGGAACAATTTAACTATACATATTCATTGGAAACACTTTTACTAAGCATTGCAAAACGAAATAGCGTCTTAGCTTGTTTTTTTTTTTGTTTGTTTATTACTATTATTATGTCATTTTTCATCATAATTCCATTTCTGCTATGATCGCACTACCTACCAAGTCATCAGAAAGACCTAAGGTAGGTCATGGTGTGTTATTATGACTCTATGTTATGTTTTTTCTCTTTCCCCAACATCCCTAGCATTGCATAGAAAAATTTCTTAGTGTGTGGACTGTACATAATAAGACAATTTTTTGTATATCTCTTAAGCTGGAGTTTCCAGGGATTCTTTCAATGTGTTGTTTTGTTCCATTTTTTTTATCATTCCAAGTGCACCTACTATCACTAGCACGATTCTTGTTTTCAATTTCCACATTTTTTCCTATTTCAATTTCCAAGTTTTTATATTTTGATAGTTTTTCGAATTCCTTGGTTCTATGTTACCATCCGTTAGATATACCATAACAATTAATAATCAATATTTTTTATTTCTGGTTTTTAACAGTAATGTCCGGCCTATTTGCTTCAATTTTCCTGTCTGTGTAGATGGTGTAATCCCATAGAATGGTGACATCATCTGTTTCTGTAACCGGTGCTGAATGATGTCCATACCAGTGTTTGTTTACATATTTTCCATAGTGTTTGCACATTGTCCAATATAAATATTGCCCCACTATCGTGAGAATTTTTATATTCATTTGGGGCAAGTACAGAACATTCTGAGATTAGATGGTCGATTGTTGTTTGTGTATATTCATTAATATTATTATTATTAATTCATTTATACATGCATGTAATTAGATACTCCAGTGTCGGTACTTATAGGCGTAGCCCAAGGCTTAAGGGAGAGTAACTAACAGATCAGTAGCATTTACAGTCAGACGTGAAAATGGGCAAATCGTTTGATAAGTCGATACATATCGAATGGTAGACAGACAATTCGATAGAGAAATGGATAAACGGGCAGGTCGGAACGCATTTAATCCACTAAACACAAAAAATAACTTAGAAACGAAAAGGGTTTTTTTTCTTTCATGCCTAAAAACTAGTCTCTTATAATAATATGTATGATTTTTTATTATAAAACATCCGAAAACACAATTCCAAAAAAGCAAGAACAATTTGCCGTAGTCTCAGATTGAGTGATTTGAGAAATACTAAATAAATGTGTAATATCTCGTATCTACTGGTAAAAATAATCTGTTTCTAAGTTCCAGGTTCTACTCTCTAATAACAATTATTTCTTGTGGAATTTTAGTTGCAAATAAACAAATCTAAGAGCCAAGATTAAAGTTCAAACGAACATAAAATCTTATTACGATATGGAGAACAGGATGCGTTTACAAGAACGCGTCATGAACAGCATTTTAATTACGTATGAAAGCAACAACTTGACTGAAAATAAACTTGATAAATAAAGGAAATAATGAGTACATTGACGTCGTTGCTTTTTAATCTCTTTACTTATATTAAAAATAAACAAACACGAGGTAGCAATGAATCTATAACGTCTGTTTGACAGAATGTCTCTTGAATAATCAATGTCAGAGATTACAGTTTTCAAATCTTGTGATAATAACTTCACATATAACAAACAAAAGCAATAAAAACGATAGTCACACTTTCGAGAATAAATAACACGGGTCACACACACACACACACACATATATATATATATACACACACATATATACACACACACACACATATATATATATACACACACACATACACACACACACACACACACACACACATATATATACACATATATATACGCAAATACATACGAGCTGAAATTATGAATTAAAGTTGATAGATTAAATAAGGAACAAGTAGGAGGATTATCAAGAATTTAACACATTTTGCTATTTATTTAGGTTCATCAGGAATTTTGAAAGAAGAATAATGCGGAGTTGTTTCAATTTTTCCGTTCTGTTTCCCTTCCCAAAAATTCTCCTGAAACAAAATAAATAGCAAAATATTCAATTAATAAGGATTTTCTTGTTCTTTATTTAACTATAAATCATTTATAAATAATAATTTATTTATTTATCTATTATTATAATTTATTTATTAATCTGAGAGATTCATCTAATAAATTATGGAGTATATTTATGAGTAAGCGTTACCAATATCAGGAATAGAGCGTGTGTACATATAGACGTGGTCAGTGAAGTTTACACTGAATGGCGACACTTGAACGTAATCAGATGGCCATCAGTATGAAACTGGTTATCGCCACTCGGTGTTGATTTCAGTGTACACACACACACACACACACACACACACACACACACACACACACACATATATATATCTTTTATGCATGTTTTGGTTTTTTTAAATGTAACGAACAAGAAAAAAAAATTAGAAATTATTTTTATTCATTTTTTTTTTTAATCTCTTATAAAATTTTCTTTGCCCGTCACATTCAGAGAAACACACACACAAGCGCGTGTTGGGGAGTGTAATAAAAACTCGAAACTGACCTGAGGAAACTGAACGCAACACCAATCGGCGAAACACATATATACAAGTGAGAGATAAATAGATGGAAGAGATAAACAGATGAAGCTGGAATTGGAGAAACAGAGGCAGGCAGAGACAGATCAAAAGATGCATAGATTTACACAGTGAGAAACCAATGCACTAACCTAACCCAATACAAAAAAATCGACAGGTTATATTAATGGGTCAGTATTGACCATTAGAACGAGCCGAGAACTTTTCAGCACGCCGTTCGTAGACAGACCGTTCGTTAACTAAATGGATAGGTGAATTAATGCAATGTCCAAAAGAGTGTGAACGAAAGATAGATAGAAGATAAAAAGAAAGATACAGACAAAAAAGAAGAAAAAAAAAACAAGAATAAATAAAAATAAAAAGGAAGATTAAAAGAAAGAAAGATAAAAAACAAAGATAGATAGATAGATAGATAGATAGATAGATAGATAGATAGATAGATATTAACAGACTGAGATAGATAGATAGATAGATAGATAGATAGATAGATAGATAGATAGATAGATATTAACAGACTGAGATAGACAGATAGATATTAACAGACTGAGATAGATAGATAGATATTAACAGACTGAGATAGATAGATAGATATTAACAGACTGAGATAGATAGATAGATAGATAGATATTAACAGACTGAGATAGATAGATAGATAGATAGATAGATAGATAGATAGATATTGACAGACTGAGATAGATAGATAGATAGATAGATAGATAGATAGATAGATAGATAGATAGATAGATAGATATTAACTGACTGAGATAGATAGATAGATAGATAGATATTAACTGACTGAGATAGATAGATAGATAGATAGATAGATAGATAGATAGATAGATATTAACAGACTGAGTTAGATAGATATTAACAGACTGAGATAGATAGATAGATAGATAGATATTAACAGACTGAGATAGATAGATAGATAGATATTAACAGACTGAGATAGATAGATAGATAGATAGATAGATAGATAGATAGATAGATAGATAGATAGATATTAACAGACTGAGATAGATAGATAGATAGATAGATAGATAGATAGATAGATAGATATTAACAGACTGAGATAGATAGATAGATAGATAGATAGATAGATAGATAGATAGATAGATAGATAGATGAGAAAAGACGAATAGATAGAAAGAAAGAGAGAAAACAAGATGGACAGACAGAAAAACAGAACGAAAGACAGATATAAAGACAGATATACTGATAGATAGATAGATAGATAGATAGATAGATAGATAGATAGATAGATAGATAGAAAAAAGACCTTAGAAGAAAAGCAGCTTCGCTTATAAATATGTAAGAACAAGACAGATAGCTGTGAGTATGTTAAGTTAATTTAATACACTGGAACAGCACATTATTTGAAATGGCAGAAAGCAGTAGGGAAGCTGAACGATTATCAACTTTGCCTGTGTCCCAGACCAACTTGGTTCTTTGCCAAGGAGACGGTCTGCACAAAATGGGCCACAACAATGGCAGACATTGGTGGTCAGCCCACACCCATTCGCTAAGACTCGCATACACGTTTGTAGTTTAGCGGGCATGCGCAGACACATACTTAGACACGTGCAAACACACGACCAGTGATCTCAATTAACGATAAGAATGCATATATTTAGTGATATACTAAAAGTAGGTAGACACTCTTGACTAGCATTGTACACGCTCATGAAACCGCAGGGATATCAAAAAGTCCGTATGCTAATAATATAAATAAAAGCATTTATTTTATACAATAAATATTTATTTTTCAACATAATGTCTTCCTTGTTAGTACACTTGACACCTCTTTATTGACACAGTAATTTAATAACGTGGGTTTCTTAAGGACCCTATTTAAAATTTTTACAGATATATCATTTAGTTCTTAATTTTCTTGATTATCTTGCGTGTCTTCTAGTGTCTATGTGATGAGAATGAAAAACAAAGGAACTTTTAATTCTTTAGAATTGAATGCAAAAGCCAGTATAAAAAAAAATGAATTTAAATTTCAAACATTCAAATAAACAAATTTTATTTTTAGTAATCAAATGGAACTACCTGTAAGGAACAGAGATATTTATTACCTGTACCTTTGTGGTGCAGTGGATAGCGGCTCGGAACGAGAAATCGAGGAGCCGAGTTCGAATTCCAGTTGAATTCCTTGCATTCACTTACGCGCAAAGACCCTTGGGAAAGGTATTAATATTGTCTCTTCCCTTCAGTTATGGGTTAAATAACTGGATATATTGGGTTCTATAGCATTGGCTGGCAATCAGTCTACCGTAGAATGTAATGGCAACCTAATGCGGGATAATCTTCTGCTCAGTAACGGACGCAAAATATTTGAGAGAATTATTATTAGCTGTTTTCATTATTATTAACTGTTTTCTCACAGGTTGTCCCCTCCACTGAGCGTGACCGGAGGGAACACACACACACACACGCATACACACACATATATATATATTCTAAACATATACTGTTAAATATAAGAGACAATGAATGTCTATTATGTTTAATCATGAGCCGTTCGAAACGTCGTATTTTGGCTTTAATTTCAGTTGAAAATAAAGACAAAAATTCTCCAACATTTGGATAATTTTTTATTAATTGGTTCTAAGCTTTCGGCTCACATGAGCCATCTTCAGAGAGGTTATTAAGACAGTAACACAATAACATTTACCATCACCAACGATTTTATTTTGTGCTAGGCAACGGCAATAGTTATCAAAAATAACAAACGCAGTTCGCAAATTTGCAATGCGGTTCTATGACATCACAGAAATGACAACAAAACCATATATTTAAATGCAATGTAATGTGTTATGAAAAAATTTTATAAATATATTTATATTTAATTAAAAAAAATGTTATGAACCGCATCAAAAAGGGGAAAAAAAGCACATATTACCTAAATGACTGGAGATCTAACGATTTGATCCCTGGTACCGTCAGGAGACGACGATAAAATAAATAACAGTACTATGGAGAATAAATTTTGGTTGAGCTTCCCTGATGACAACCTGATTACCGCAACGAAGTTGACAATAATAAAATTGGTGAACCTGTACAATTTTTGTCATTATTGTCAACTGAAATTAAAGCCAAAATACTACGTTTAGAACGGATCATGATTAAACATAATAGACATTCATTGTCTCTTATATTTAACAGTATATGTTTAGAAATATATATATAACGTTCTTTATTATAATAGGGAGGATAACTAAAACCAGAAACTTCTTGTAGTTACTCGAGAGAAGAATTAAGAATTAATTTCACTTGATAAATATTTTGCAAACATTTTGTGTACTATGTTCAAGCAGCCTATTACACCGATGGAGAGTTAAAATGTAAGTAATATTAATCAATTTGAACGAACATTATACATAGAAAACTTCAGTTCCAAATTCAGTTAAACTACATATCAAGTATATTCCCTCCACACACATTAAACATGATATATTTATACAGCAATTCTATTTTTTCTAGCACAGAACAGTCAAA
>JBBBDQ010000284.1:6495000-6545000 GCA_037127315.1 Ascarosepion bandense | reverse complement strand
CTTTTGGCAGGATTGAAACCCGAACGAATTGACATCAGTCAGCGATTCTACCAATGAGCTATGGGAGCTCCGTAGAGAAAAGTGGGGATGACTTTAACGTGTTTTATACAATGTAAACACGCATGTATGCATATAAATATGTGTGTGTGTGTGTGTGTGTGTGTGTGTGTGTGTGTGTGTGTGTGTGTGTGTGTGTGTGTGTGTGTGTGTGTGTGTGTGTGTGTGTGTGTGTGTGTGTGTGTGTGTGTGTGTGTGACCTGTCAAATTTATTGAAATTTTGGATAAAAAATGGATAAATATAGATCGAAATGCATTGACAATGTAGGTAATTATGTTGAAAACTAAATACTCGTCGTGTAAAAAATGTTCTTTTAACATTAACCTATGGGTTTAATGATAAACGTCAAGCAATAAACGGGAGAGAGAGAGAGAGAGAAAGAAAGGGAGAGAAAATGAATTACCAGTGCGTTTTTTTTTAACGACCTTAGTCGTTTGAATCGTAACTAAGAGACTGAATATTAGCCTTGAACAGGCTATCTTAAATTTTTTAAATTTTTTTATTCATACAGCTACTCCAAAGAGACGATCTATAGACAGAGTACAAGTTCTTTTTTTTTTTGCTATGTGCCATGTCCCTCAGAACGTGAACGATCATAACTCTCTACAGTTTCCTGTTGTTTGTGTGTTTCAATAAGTTTTGTTTGTTTAATATCCCCTCCTAATCTCTATTCTGCAAGCGATTTACACAAGCTCGTAAGGTAGGTGATCTGCTACTTTCCTCTATTTCTCTTACATTTCGTATGTCCTGTGAGTGTCAATTTCTACAAACCCTTTTTTCTCAAAATGTGAGCTAGAAATTTCAACTGACTGAGTATAAGCATTAGTGTTCCTTTTCTTTCCATTTCCCTTAAAACTTCGTCATTACTCAGATTATCATGAATTGAACATGCGAGCATTCTTCTCTAGAAACACAATTTTGTTGCTTCCATTTTTTTTTTATCTGTCAGGAGATTGTCCCGCATTCACTGTCATATAAGTTTGTCGAAACCTTAAAGTTTGATCGGCCCACTCGAATAAGAAACCCGTTTAACTTTTACGCAAATGTTGGTAGGTTGTTTTGTTTTTATGGCATATCAACCTCGGCGGGCCATTGCCAAGTAAATTTTATTTATTTATTGCTGGCAATACTTTTTTCTTTCAACAATTTATTGTTGTTTTTTATATAAATTTTGTGTCTAGTAATACTTGTTATTTAACCCATAACTGGAGGGTACCAGTGCTTAAGTGAAAGCAGGGTATTCACCTGGAATTCGAACTCGGCTCACCGATTTCTCTTTCTGAGCCGATATCTACTGCACCACAACGCACATCCGTCACTAAACGCTTACAACACCTGATATTCTCAAGCAGTCACCCATCTAAGTACTGACCAGGTTCAACGTTGCTTAACTTCGGTGATCGAGCGAGAACCGGTGTATTCAACGTGATATGGCCGTAACAAATGTGAAACAGAATCACTGACCACGAATTAAATAATATATATGTGTGTGTGTGTGTGTGTGTGTGTGTGTGTGTGTGTGTGTGTGTGTGTGTGTGTAAATAAAGGCAAAAGAAAAACTTATCTTTGTCTACTGATGGAAAGGCTAAATGTAAAGATTTTATATTGCAACAAATATGTATTAATAGAAGTTCAAAATGTGGTTAGTTTTTTCAGAATTTTTAATTTAAGAACACTCATATACATACTTCAGATTGACTGAAAATCAATGTAAATTATGGAGGATACTAAGTGATATAATTTAATATTTAATAAACAAAAGTGAGTAAATGTTACAAAATTTTGATTTTATTCTCATGAACGAACGTAGATGAAATAAGTATGTTTCCAACTTCTGTATTTTATTTAGAGTGGAAACATATTTTGGATTGTAATGATAATTTTATTTTTGCAAGTGAAAATTACATTAAATTTGTTTTGAGAATAACAATGATTTTTTCCAGATACAACTTCTATTTGAAGAGTTGATGCATTTAAAAAAATAATACGTCCATTAAAGTGGGTCTCTTTCTTTACAAGATCGTGTATAATTTCAGATTATCAAAATAATAAAAAACTTTTACATGATATATGATTTCTAATAGAAACAGTGTTCAGTCATAAAATAAAAATAAAGTAATAGAATTATATCAAATAATTTGGTTCAATTAAATTACAAATTGCGTAGTGTGAATATGTCGTCTGATTTGTTGTTTGCCGCATGGGAAAATTAAGTAATCAACTCAGAGTGAGTCGTCTGCAATCACACAAATAAATCACCTGCAACTTGAAGCCAGTTTCGCACGAAAAAGATCAAACAAAAAAGGTTATTGGCTGAATGGTGTCATTTAAGAGATTTTCATGTCACGAACACCAGAAAATGGATAAAAAAAATAAATAAAATAGAATTTAAGCGAATAAAATGATTGAATTATTAATTCACTCAATTGAAAATTGTTTTCTTGTCAAACAATTCATTATTCTGTATAGCCCTGAGAAAAAATATAAATTGTCTATCTTACACTCACCAATGTACATCTATTTAGTTGCGGGTTAATAAATAAGACATTAAATAATTAAATAAGACGTAAATAAGACATTAGACATTTTATTTATCCCCATAGGTATACAAAGGGGACGGGGCTTGGGGCAAATGAATTTTAGATTTTCAATGCAAAAGCAAGGCATCTTAGAATTTTATTTTCAGGGCGAAAACCTTTTTACAGCTACGCCAATGTTTATCTTCATTAAATATTAAATAAATAATCTGTCATAGATTATAAATATAGATAAACTCTTGTATATGCAAAGTAAAAAGAGTGTTTTACCTAAAATCTAATATTGAACTCACGTTTTGACTCGTTTAAAATTAACATATCTTAGAAAATATAAAATAATTGGCCCCTTCGTTTTTTGTTTTGTTTTTTTAAACGGGGCGTGCCTGAAAATATGATTACGAATTTTTTAATTGAGTGTTTTTTATGTAAAGAAATTCATATCATCAATTGGATTATTTTTTTTTAAATATTACAAATTAAAAATCTGATTCTGATTTAAGAACAAAATTTAGAAGCTTAATTTTTTGAAAAAAATTCCATTACTATAATTTAAGTTGTTTCTTCCTTAAACAAGAAAAATCCTGTTGGAAAACATTTTTCGGTTTAACCAACGTGGCTATTTCTCTCCGCAGAAAAAGTGACTTTTTTTTAAAAATCGTATCACCCCGAGCAAGGCAATAATGCCACTGACGTGCAGGGGGCTACATAAGAGTAAAAAATTAACTAGAAGAGAGTGAAGAGGAAGACGAACCAGTTAGAAAGGAGCAAGAGAAGGATGAGAATGCAGGTGTGATGACAGTTGCAAAGGTGAAGAGAAAGGAAAGGATACATGGGGTGGTCTTAAACAGCTATTAAAGGCATTTATATATTCTATTCATTTTAGTATTTTATGACAATGTTTATTAAAGTTTGAAATTTTTCAGAGAAAATTCGATTCTGCTAAAATTGGCATCCATTTTTTTATTTGATTAAATTCACAAACAGTTTTTTCTCCTTATTTGTGGGTGTATGTATGGCTTAAAAATGACGCGCTTGAAAGAACATGCACTGAAATTAATCCTATTTTTTTAAGAACAAAAAATAATGAAACCAGGAAAAATAATAAACAGACTAACGCAGTCTTAAAGTTTTTATATATCCTCCTTATTAAGAAAGAAAAATTACATTCTTTGGTCATTTCGGTTGTAGAATCTAAATAAAAATGTTCCCGTCCGAGTGTAGAAATTACAAGGCCATAGGAAGAAAAAGTAAAAGAAAGAGTAAATTAGATGTGAGAGAGATAGAGTAAATTGTGAGAGAGATAGCGTAAATTGTGAGAGAGATAGAGTAAATTGTGAGAGAGATAGAGTAAATTGTGAGAGAGATAGCGTAAATTGTGAGAACAATCGTAAAAAAATTGAACCTGTTTACGCTAACCGGATACTAAAAATTCGAATAATCCTTAGAACCAGTTTGTAAACTGTATTGTAACATCAGTTCCCTCTCCGCTTATCTATATTCAATTTCTACAAATCCTCGTTAACAAAATAGCACCTGTTTAAAATAGGTTAGTAAAACTCGGTCCAGTTAATATATCTATATAGTCACCCGCAGACATATCTGTTTCGCTGTATCACAGCTTAGCAGTACGGTTAGATAGCCGATTGCTTTTTACGCAGGATTGAAACCCGACCGAATTGGCGTCAGTCGGCGATTCTACTTATGAGCTACGGGCGCTCAGTAGACGGAGGCAAAGATAGTATGAAACCAGTCAATGAGATACCGAGAGAAAAAGCATATAAGCCAAGAAGTTGCTGATAATTCCAAAAGATTGGATAGACAGGTCCATCTACGAAACTCTGGAGTTGGGATACTGTAGGTAACAGCAATCACCCGAGTAACAAACATTTACTTATATATATATATATATATATATATATATATATATATATATATATATATATATATATGAATACAGATTCCAGTTCACACCGCCTGACGAGATATTGTAGTTTCAATGCCAAAACAAATGTACAATTGTAGTGGATATATAAAAAAAAAATTCTGTACATGTTCTAAAATATAATTTATAATGTATATATATATATATATATATATATATATATATATATATATTTCTAAACATATACTGTTAAATATAAGAGACAATGAATGTCTATTATGTTTAATCATGAGCCGTTCTAAACGTCGTATTTTGGCTTTAATTTCAGTTGAAAATAAAGACAAAAATTCTCCAACATTTGGATAATTTTTATTAATTTGGTTCTAAGCTTTCGGCTCACATGAGCCATCTTCAGAGAAGTTATTAAGACAGTAGCACAATAACATCTACCATCACCGACGATTTTATTTTGTGTTGACATAAAACTCCGCTAGGCAACGGCAATAGTTATCAAAAATAACAAACGCAGTTCGCAAATTTGCAATGCGGTTCTATGACGTCACAGAAATGACAACAAAAACATATATTCAAATGCAATGTAATGTGTTATGAAAAAATTTTATAAATATATTTATATTTAATTCAAAAAAATGTAATGAACCGCATCAAAAAGGAAAAAAAAAGCACATATTACCTAAATGACTGGAGATCTAACGATTTGATCCCTGGTACCGTCAGGATACGACGATAAAATAAATAACAGTACTATGGAGAATAAATTTTGGTTGAGCTTCCCTGATGACGACCTGATTACTGCAACGAAGTTGACAATAATAAAATTGGTGAACCTGTACAACCGGCACCCCTGTAATTTTTTTTGCTTTTCATTTTTTTTTTTGTCTTTTTGGTACGTTCTTATTGATTAGACCCTAAACTTTCAGATTAGCAAAAAAAAAAAAAAAAAAAAAATTGGAAAAAATTCAATATCTAAAGATTTTTAAGGGGTGCTCAGTTTCTCATAAAACGTTTTAGTGAATCGATCCCCCATATTGAAAACACTCACTTTGGGGTTGAGTAAAAGACAATGAAGTATTGTGCATATTCAACAACTGAATCCTTAGAGAAATTTCTGAATAAAGCCATTCTTTGAGTTTCCGAAGAAGAAGTTTCTATTGTAAAAACAGGAGGGATGCCGGTCGTACACGTCCGTCATAAAATTAATTCGTTTTGACCTTAGAAAATCTGTTTTCCTATTTAAATTTTCCGATAAATCTTAATTCTTCAGTTAGTCATTGAGTAAGCTCATGGCGAGTTTTACAACGATAAAATATCCGTAGAAATTCCACCGCATAGTTAAATACTTGAGCTTAACAACTTTAATAGAATATTGCAAATACAATCATAAGGTCGTTATTTTAAGTAAGAAGGAGCAAACGAAAAGATTTTAAATCTAAAACATTTTCATTTCACTAAAACGGACGTTAAACACTCCTGCCTTTTTTTCTTCCTTTCATTTTTTTACTGAAACCAAGTAGTGTCTTTGATATGTTTAGTTTTGGCTAATAGTGCGATGAAACGGAAGACTCCATTATTTATGATATATTAACAGGAGGCGTTAAATATTTCGATCTTTCTTTTTTTTCGCTGAAACCAAGAAAACGGAATATTTTATTATTTCTGAGGTATTGGCAGGGTGAAACGTGCGAACTAACGAAGAAACGGACAAGTAAAAATATTATATAATTGCATGATTACAATTATATAATAATAATAATAATAATAATAATAATAATAATAATAATAATAATAATAACAACAACTCGCGGTACTAGTGAAAATTCAGTTTTGATATTTTAATTTTCTGATTAATCATAATTTGTAAGTTAATGATTGAAAAGTTCTTTGACAATTAAATAATCGTGAAAATTCCCCGATCGCATAATTAAATATTTAAGCTTCACAACTTTAATAAAATATTGCAATAACAATCATAAATATAAATGCTGGTCATTATTTATAAAACGTAAGGAAAAGATATGAAAATGGCATTTTTTTTTATTTTACTGAAGCAGACGTTAAAACATGAAAGCGTTATCACCTCCTCAGTCTTTACTTTATATTTTGATTTCTAACCAAAACCAAACTGCGTCTCTAATGTCTTTTCTGTCTATTTTCGAGATCAAAATAGAATAGTCCATTATTCATTAGGCATGGCAGGGCGTAACGTACGCCCTGACTAAGGGGTAGCAATAATAATAATAATAATAATAATAATTGAAAGACAAAAAATATTCGGATTATCAAAACCCCTTTGAAAGAATCAAAGCAGTTCCTAAGGTCATACTAGGGGCACCTTGGCGTGGTGTAATGGTTAGCAAGTTTGCCTAGCTAAAACCAGTTACAACTGAGTAGTGAGTTCGATCCTTACTGGGTGCTCCATCCTTTCGGCCTTGTGCCACTTCTAAGCGGCGTTTAGTAAATCACCTAAGATCACACTAGACGGTTTCCTACCTGAGTATCGGGTATCGGGTATTTTTAATGCAAGAGGTCGTCTCTATTTTCGATATTAGCGCAACACAATCTTTCTAACCTCATTTCCACTTGTGACATTAAGAAGCTAAAATTCTGTTCGGAGAAAGAAAAAAAAACCACAAAACCTTCCGAAACCGAGATCCAAGCAGATCAATCAATTTAGTCCGGAAGACCGGATCAGATAGTTGTAAACAGGAAGAAAACATGTCACTTGGATGGAATATAGAAAAGAGATCTAAAAGAAAAGAAAAAGAAAATTAAATATCTCGACCTTATCAGGTAAGAAGTTTCGGAACATAAAAGCGACAGTCGGTAACGTAACGTTGGAACCGTCCTAGAAGAGACGAATTAAAGGAAATGTAGATCGGAGGAAGAGTCTTGACTAACCCGACGACAACATTACTGAAAACCGTCAGAATACAAGGGGAAGTGTTTGTTTTTTTTAATCATGTCACCCCAAGCAAGGCATTTCACTGCCACTATAGCGCAGGGGGTTACACAAGGCGATAGACGAGTTAGGATGTACATAGGGGAGAGTTGCAGAGAATGGGAGGGTTAGTGTGTTAGAAGGTGACCTTACATTTAAACTCCTGGAGGTTATAGCCGTCGGGAAAGCAAGCATGCGGAAGGGAATTCCACAGGCGGGAAGTGCGAGAAAAGAATCTGATGGAGTAGAAATTGCGGTTACATTTCATCGGTTTCACTGTAAAAGGGTGGGACCTAGTTGCCAATCTAGTATCTCGTGCAAACTCACACCTAGGGGGCACCAGTGATTTAAGTTCATCAGAGCAGAAGCCATGAAAGTATTTATAGAAGAGGCACAGGGAAGCCACGTCCCGCCGGTGAGAGAGTGACTGCAGGCGGTCAGCTAAGTCGGTATCAATCACGTTGTAAAAATGTGTTAAACTACCAAAGGGATTTGTTGTTACTTAATATTCAGAGGAAACCAAAAATTACTACGGCTATGAAAATGTTAATGAACTAACAATAATCGAAAAAAGCCAAAGAGTATAGATTCCCAACCTTTTTGCTGCGATTACCCCAAAATACAATTTCCCTATTATCCATTACTTCAATGAACATATACCCGTAATATAGGAAAATAAGTAATTACATTTTCATACATCAAAAGCAGACAAAGTTAATGGAAATTATTCAATCCAATAGTACCAATCTATAATAATCAAAAGTATAGTAGCCGTAACCTAGCCGTGATTCTTAATATGAGTGTTGAGCTTGTATTGCCTTTGCCAGTTTATTTATTCTTGGCTTTGTGACTGAAAGGGCTATTCGGGCATCGTTTGCCACGTTTCTTGGTCTTCATTCCAAGGACACAGTGGGAAATTATAAGCTGATTGCCTCTTCCCAAACCAAGCATCCACTACCCGCAAAATATTGGCTCATTACCCCACTGGGGTAATTTACCACGGGTTTGGGAACTATGGCCATAGAGAAAAGAAAGAAAATATGTCAAATTACGTTTTTGATGGTTCTAGTGATAATATAAACGAATATCAAGACCCTGCCTGAAAACAAGTAAAAAATATAGAGCATTATATCATGCACATGACAACGGGTACAATAGAAAGGGCCGAAATAACTGTCGCAATGTGAATGAAAAACCAGAAATGACGGACAAAATGGTGATTTGTTATTCAGTAGCACGTCTGTGTCGAAATCGATGGGAATGTTGAGAAGAGCGAAAGAGGAACGTGTTATTTTTTTTATTTATCGCTCGATCCCAAAGCGAAAAAGATTGTTTTTAAAAAAAATATAGATAAATAACATACACAAGAAACGGTCTCTTTCTTGACGGTCTGATGAAACAGTTTTAAACGATTTGGATTTTGTTGTGACCTACTAAGAGACAGGGTCAGCAGACAAAAAGTGAAATGTCACAGTAGACCAAAGACAAACACGGGTTACTGAAGATAGTCGGCTCTGCCGTGTGTAAATTGGCAAAGACAAAGTAGAACAAAATGTAAAAAAAAGACAAATACATATGAACAAATGTGGGTACAATAAGCACGCACACACACACACACACTATATATATATTCAGTAAGATAGGTGTGAATTGGTGATCCAGGGTTGCACGTTTTTGCGATTGTCAGACAAAACTGAATGTTAGCTCTATCACTGATATTGAGCGCTTTCAACTAAGTATATATATGCATACACACACACACACACACATATATATATATATATATATATAAATAGATAGATAGATAGATAGATAGATAGATAGATAGATAGATAGATAGATATAGATATATGTATGCATATATCTATATATGCATACATATCCACTGGGCTATCCGGGTTACGCAAAGAATGAAAATCATATACCTCAGTGATTGTAATGAAGGGTTCGGTTTGAAATCCCTAACACTGAAAAAGGACGGAGCATACAACAGCCGAAACGTCGTACAAATGGCAACAAAGATGAGAACAATAGTCCGAATAATGTAAATACTACCTCATCTCAGAAATAAAGACAAATAATAAATCATTATAATTCACTTACAGGGATAATAATGTGCAAGACTGACTTGCTAAATCAGGTACAACTGAGTAGTGTGTTCGATCCTCACGGGGTTGTTTCATAGTTTCTGTCTTATACCACATCTAAGCTATGCTTAGTAAATGGCTAATATATATCATAATCGTGTCGCCCCAAGCAAGGCATTTTACTGCCGCTGTTGAGCAGGGGGTTGCATAGGAAGTAAGTTATGAGAAAGAGTGACAGGCAACAGGGGGTATTAGGTAGTCGCTAAGAGAAGAATGAGAATACTGATGAGAGTGGGGTGGACGAAGAAAGGAACATGAGAGAGAGAAAATGCAGGTTAGTGAGATAGGAGACTATTGACTTTACATTTGAATTCTTGAAGATTGCAGCTGTCGAGAAAGCAAGTAAACGGAAGTGAATTTCACAGGTGGTTAGTGCGAGAGAAGCTGTTGGAGTAGAATTTGCATTTACAATTTATTGGTTTCACAGTAAAAGGGTGGGACTTAATTGCTAAGCTTGTGGCTCGAGTAAATTAATGTATGGGGGGTACCAGTGAGCTAAGTTCGTCTGAGCAGAAGCCATGAAAGTATTTGTAGAAGAGACACAGTGAAGCCACATTGCGCCGGTGAGAAAGTGACTGCATCCGAGCTGCCAAGTCGGGATCGATCACATTATAGATTATATTTTCCCTGGCGAGCTGTTAAGCGAAACCGTGGTAGGTTGTTGGCTCACCCTTAGATTTTCGTTCTTGTTTGCTCTATTTTCGCGTTGGGTACTTCTTGTACTCTGCTTTCGTATTGAGCTCTTTATTGTTAAGGTTTTCCTCTTGGGTCTTTTTTTTCTTTCTCACGAATGTTTGATTTTTTGTTCAAGTATTTCGTTTTTTTTTTTGTTTTTTTTTTCTTTTCCTTCTTTTCCCTCTGGGTAAGTTCCCGGTGGGTTTCAAGACGTTCTTAGTTGTAGTTTAATTATTGATAATCTTGACAGAATTAGTTTTGTCGATATCGGTATTATAACTATAATTAATACTAATATACATATATGTGTGTGTGTAAATATTTTTTCCTTTTCTGTATTATATCTGTTTCATCATTCAAATATCGCGTCTCAGCGCCTCGTCTCAATTGTTTTTTTATAATTATCGCGTAATCATACATCTGTTTCAATTATTTATTTATTCATTTAACCTAAGAAATATATCTAGTGTTCTTAAGCCTAGATTTGATAAAATTTTATGTAACTTAAATTTGGTAGATTTTATGGTTAATGCTTCTTATATTTGTAATCGCTTATTTCGATTTTACAATTTATCTTACGTAGTATTTATATGCAATTGGAGTAGGTAGACTAAACTATCGCCCGGTTCACACTTCACCCACGTCTGTTGAACAGGTGAAGAGGCTCATCCCTTGTTTCCTGTTTAGGATGCGGTTTCCGGTTTTCTCTTTTCCAATCTGCTCACTCTTACGTAGCCCCCTGCACATCAGTGGCGTTATCGCCTTGCTGGGGGTGATATGATTAAAAAAAATATGTACGCATGTAAATTCTTTGTCTGATGATAAAAAAATATTATTTTACGAAAAAATATTTTCTCTTTAAAATTGGACCATCAGGAGTAAAGGAAATTTATTCAGAAGTAAATATCAATCACACAGATCGCCAGTAAAAAATATGCTTCGTATTAGAATTAATTGTAAGTCCATGTGTTGTTCAAGAAGTGTGCGATCATGGCTCTCTATTACATTTTATTCTTTGCAATTCTTATATAGTAGATAATGGATTTATTTATCTATCGTTATTTATGTGCCATACATAAACATTTTTGACATACCTATGCACACGTGTACTATGATGTGTCCACTTGTATGTGTATAGATTAAAAATAAAGATATCAGTGTGCATATGAGAAAGCGGGATGGATGGGGGTGCCGCCGGCTTTGACCCATTTACCGCTTATTTACCGCTAATTAGTGTTTTTAAACGCCGCTAGTGGCAGGGTTGCCAGTAAGATATGTTTAGAGTATATCCTTTTGCCTTTACTCGATCTTGAAAAAGTGATAGAGAGACATCCGTATAGTGAACTGTAAAAATGTTTCATGTGAGTCTTCAGTTTCTTGTTTTTTTTTTTGTTTGTTTGTTTTTTTTTTTTGTTTTTTTTTAACCGCAATTTGACCAAAATCAGGAGAAAATAAGTAAAATCTTTCGGAACAAATGCCACTTGTCCGGAAGTTAGAAGGTTTCTTTTGGAATTGAAGGTAGTTACGATAAAACTTGTCGGCGTGTTACATACATACATACATACATACATACAGACAGACAGACAGACAGACAGACAGACAAAAAGAAAGAGAGAGAGAGAGTAAAAACATTGGATACCGTAGGGTGTAGGTCAAGCCACCCGTGGGTAGGTTGTGACAGATGAACAGAAAAGGGTGAGACAGAGTTATTGCTACTTGGAGTGAGAAGCTGATTCATTAGACTTGCATAATGAAATTAGCACTCAAGTAGATATCGTGCAAGTGAATATACTAATAAATAACTATATATATATATATATATATATATATATATATATATATATATATATATATTGCAAATCGCCTGGAGACACCACATGGTCGAAACCTAGTTTGCGTAATAACTCTTTCATAATTGTATTGAACACTTTTTAATGCAAATGTGTACTGTTCAAATTTTATTATGAGCAAAAAATAAGTAATTAAATATTCAATATATACATATATATATATATATATATATATATATATATTTTAACTCAGATACTTTAATCCAAGTGAAAAAATCCGTGGGGATTTTCACATCGAAATGGTCATTCAACATCATTGAATTAATCCTTTTTTAATTTATATATATATATATATATATATATATATATATATATATATATATATATAGTTGTATATGTAAGTATTACATCCATCGCACATATATTTAAAAAAATTCCAGTAATCGCCCTTTATGCTTAATATAATTTTAATATTCACAACTTTAAGACTTAATCTTTTTTTCATACATAAAATAAAAACCCCGTCTATTTTTAATGCAAAATATACTTAAAAAATGCATAGAATATATAGACTGCGGTAGCATTGCGTTAACCAGATATTTTTATTACAATTTAAATTACGTAACGATCAATTTATATACGCAAAACCCGAATAATGCGTTGTGCATCAAATTCCGAGAAGTGCTACCAGTGAGGGATATTATATATATATATATATAAATTTGTGTGTATGTATATTTAAGTTGCTTGAGAAAGGCACGAACTCATGCCCCTGTAATATCTCGATAAATGACAAATTTAAATATGAAGAAATTCTGTTAGTCATAAAATCATACTGTATATTTTTAAAATATTTATTAAAGGAACCGCGCTACTGCAACCCATGTGTGAATGTGTGTGTATGCGTGAAGTATTTTCACCGTCTATTTTCGTAGTCTTGCTTGGGTGGTGGGTGTAGGTAGGGGGTCAGAAAAATAGACAGATCATGAACGTCATCTTCATCTTTGAATGTCACATCAAAGGTAAGTAAAAGTAACAAACAAAATAAGTCAAAGAAAAAATAGCATAAAGAAAATACAAAATGGAGATCTTTTTAAACGCTCACCTACTTAGAGAATCCGCAACACGTTATTAAAACTGAACACCCACACTTTACATTAGACAGAGAGAGATGTTAAAATCAAATAGATGAATACATTTAGATAGATACTAGTAATATAGCTCGGCGTTGCTCGGGTGTAATGGAAACTTTAAAGCTAATCCATGGTCCTGGAGCTCAGACTCTTTTGACGTTGGCATGAGAGACTAAAAAACAACAGTTGTTTACAGTCAAAGCGAAACCATAGATTGAAAGAAAAATGAATGATTGTATCGATGTCAAATATGTTTTCCGTCGCAAACTGAATTTTGAAGGCTAAATAAGTCCTCTAATTAAATGTTATCATGGCTGAAACTAAGAACTACAATTATACGTACTTAGAGCAAAACCAGAAGCAAAAGCCAAAATAAAAGGGCTGAAAACCTGATTTTGATCAGATCCGAGAATATAGCGGGGTATCGATTTCCAATATCGGACTAAAATAAGTCATCCAAGGATAAACTAACCTTAGTAAGTCCATGAAAACTTAACGTACCCATAGGGGTAAAATGGGAGACAACGAGCCATATTGATGGCTGAATATCGGTTTTTGATCAGATTCGATAGAATATCAGGGATATCGATTTCTAATATCGGGGAAAATGAGTCGCCTGAGATCTACTAACGTTAGAGACTAGAAACAATAATTTTATCAACTTAAAGCAAATTTTCCAACACGAACCGCGATAAAAGGGCTGAAATCCTGATTTTGTTCAATCCTGATCGGATATCGGGGTATCAATTTCCGATATCGAGGGGAATTTGGTAAAAACTAAGTAGTCCATGACCTGACCGGAAGCCTAAATAAATTTGTGTGAAGGTTGGTGAGAATCGGATAAAAATTGTGGATTTGTATAAAGGACATACATAAAGACAGACAGACACACAAACATTTTATCTTTTATATAGATTAAATTTAAATAGAAGAGTACATATAGGCAGATCATGGTTTTTGCGTGTTAATACAGTGTCACCATTTCTAATACATTAACATATAAAATCTACACCGTTGCATTAATTATACGTAGATGGGACACAAGTATGGAGCAACCAGTTAGGTTCGAACTCACGACTCAGTCGTAATTGATTTAATGCATAGGTTTCCAACCTTTTTGCTGCGATTACCCCAAAATACAATTTCACTATTATCCATTACCCCAATGAACAAATACACGTAATATAAAAAAAGAAGTAATTATATTTTCATACATCAAAAGCAGACAAAGTTAATGGAAATTATTCTATCCAATAGTACCAATCTATAATAATCAAAGGTATAGTAGCCGTAACCTAGCCGTGATTCTTAATGTGAGTGTTGAGCTTGTATTACCTGTGCCAGTTTATTTGTTCTTGGCTTTGTGACTAAAAGGGCTATTCGGGCGTCGTTTGCCACGTCGTTTGCTACATTTCATGGTCTTCATTCCAAGGACACAGAGTGAACTTATAAGCTGATTCATCATCATCATTTATCCATCACACCCAATGGTATATAGGGCAGCAACTTTTCTGTTGCTGTTTCTATAACAAACTGTTTTTTACGGGGCAGGGTTGTTAGCCCTGCACCCAACTCCCAAACCTGGAGAACCGGTGGACCATTCTTGGTCCTTACGTTTACAGCACCTGGTATTCCCAAATGGTCACCCATTTAAGTACTGACCATTTAAGTACTGACCAGGCTCGATGTTGCTTAACTTATATATTTGGGCAGGATTTTTTCTTTTAAACATCTTTCATTAAATATAACAGAAAAGGAATATTTTAATTTTAAATTCTTTCTTCCATTTCTCCAGCATCCTTACGCTTTTGTAGGAGTTAAGGCATACAGAAATTTACCGTAATTTTTATTTTCCCAGGCACTTTCGGCCATTCATTTAGTCATTTTCAAGGGGACTTTGCTTTTAGCTTTGTTAATTTTTTCCTCATGACTTGATGATTTTAAGGTGTATTTGATTTTTGTCCTCTTTTGAATAGGATCGTTTATTCTGAGCCTTCGCATATTAAAAATAAAGTAAATTTTCTTTGTCTGTTATATTTAATGATATATATATATATATATATATATATATATATATATATATATATATATATATATATATATATATGCACACACGATTAGTTAGAACGTTCGCTTTCTGGCCATGGCTGATTTGTTAGGCAGGTGACTTCTTGATGCTATCAGTCTAGAAGAGGTGATCCCAGCGTGGAAAGTGTCTGAAAAATCATACGACGGGTTGACCCAAGCCTTGTGAGTGAATTATGGTAGACGGCTTTCTTTGAGGAACCGTAGAAGGTTGTGCTAGTTAAAAGTCACAAGTTATCGTGACCTAAGGTTTGAGTGCCCTGGACTTGTTCAGAGTGGGTGATGCACTCTCTCTAGGCCCGCTCAGCATAGGTGCAATATATACGACATATAGGCCCTGTGGATGTTGAACGAGCACAAATGTACCTGAGCAAGCGTCTGAAATGGAGATTAACTAGTCGCCGTAGTCGAAAGGAATTTGCAATACTCAAATACGAGTGGTCAGCTATTAAAATTCTAATTCTAACCACTCACGTGTGTATATAAAGTTGTATCCTTGGTAAGGTTAATTTTACAGGGGATTAAATCCGATGAGAACTCAATGTTAGAATTTAACAGAGTATATATATATATATATATATATATATATATATATATAAGTAGTATCCTTAGTACTTGGTAAGGTTAAATCCACAGGGGATTAAATCCGATGAGAACTCAATGTTAGAATTTAACAGAGGATTATAATAAAAATAAGTTTGATGTTTCTTCATAAATTCATTGGCAATAGCATATTTCGTGGAGCTCTTACAGACAGCTCATCAGGACAAATTCATACAGCAATGAATGGGTTAAATTTATCCAGACAAAAAGAATCATGGATACAAAATGTAATCATGAAAAAAACAAATAATAATAATATAAATTGGGGTGAGGATGTTAGGTTTACAGTGTTTGTTATGTACTTTTGCATGTTTTTTAGAGATGAAAGTAAAGAACTGTATATGTACACACAGGACACACACAAATATTCAACACAAAGTAACACACTCAGCGTTAGTCTATGACGTGTTAATTGTTGAACTATAGCAAGCGTGTCCGTACAAGCAGTAAAGGATCTAAAAATAATAATCTGGTTATTTCGCTTATGTATAAATTCATCGCGCAGAGCTGGACAAATATGAATAAATTTATATAATTATTATGAATATAGAAGCTTATTTGTCGGATAATTGGCAGATATGCGCGTGCATTCCGTAAGTTTTATAATAAACTAGCAGTAAAGCCCGGCGTTGCTCGGGTGTAATGAAAGCTTTAAAACAAATCCATGGTCCTGGGGTTCAGACTCTTTGGACATTGGCACGAAAGACTAAAAAGTTAAAGCGAAACCGTAGACTGAAAGAAAAATGAATGGATGTAAGTCAAATTTTGATTTTCTGGTATCGATATCAAATAAGTTTTTTTCGTCGTAAATTCAATTATGAAGGATAAATAAGTCCTCTGAGTAAATGGTATCATGGCTGAGACTAAGAACTATAATTATACCTACTTAGAGCCAAACTCGAAGCAAAAACTAAAATAAAAGGGCTGAAAAACTGATTTTGATCAAACCCGGTGTCTTGCCTTTTATATATATATTATCGATTTTCTGCACTATTGTAAGAACTGCAACCTTGAAACTTCGGAATACCGTTTCTTATGTCTTTGCCTATGAGTGTATCAAATTTGATTACAATCGGACCAATTCTTCTATAACCTGATTTTTTCGATTATCGATTTTCGATATTTATCGGGGGTAACTCGACACAAAACCTAACTAAGAACACTCGCAGACGCTTATAGTACAACTGTGTAAATTTTCAAGAAAATCGGTTCAACCGTTTCGGAGTCTATAGGTAAAGGACACACACACACACACACACACACAGACAGACAGACAGACAAAGTTCCATTTATAAATAAGTTTAGATGACGATAGATGGCTCTACAAACACGAATACAGCATATTTCATTTATTCATTTGTGTCATCGCATTCTGTCAATCCACCTCAAAGCAGTCGATCTGCATGCTTATAATGATGGTGCAGGATATCAGAAGAACGTTCATATATATTTTATTAGAAAATATTCAATAATGTTTGTTTTAAATGATTGATGCATTCATTTCTACGGTTTATCAACACTTTGCGGGTTATTTATTATTTTTTACATTTGAAGTATTATTATTTTTTTTTTAGATAACAACTATTTACTGATACAAGTATTGATAATTAACCCATAGTTGCGGGGAAGAAGAACTGGATTCATACATTTCCCAGGGATATTTGCATGTAAGTTAATATAACGAATAAAATTAGAATTGAAACTTGGCTCATCAATTAACAATTCCGAGCCAAACAGGAAACAAGACATAAGCTTCCACTCTTGTTCAAAAGACACATGGCTAAATGGATAAAAATGTTGATTGGATCCGGTGACTTGACCTAAAGAGCCGTGATACCAGGCTACAGCAGAGGTGAACAAAACTTAGAGAGTTGAATCAAATGGAGATAACTGAGATGTCGGGAAGTGGCATTATTCAAGGAACGAGAATAATCTACCCAAGTGAAAGAAATAAACGGTTCAGTTCGAAATTCCAATTACCTGAAGATGGTCGGGGCATATAACGGCTGAAACGTCTTGAATATGAGAACAACAGTTCGAACAATGTAAATAAGGTAAATAATGACCGGGGAGGAGTGTGAACCGAACGCTAGACGAATGTATCTGCTTCTGCGGGAAAGATACACATGTGGGTAAATGTGGATATTTTGGACGGAATGTATGAAATCTCTCAGTCCGAAGCAATTTCTGAAAACATGAAATCTCAAAATCTTTATTTTTATTTATTCATTTTTTTAAGAAGAGGTTCTTAGTCAGACTGAGAACTTTACAGCAGTCTCTCGAACATATAGCTATACACCCCAGATATCGTTTTTGCTTCTTTAGGAAAGAGTAGGAGATAATTTAGTATTCATTTTTCAAGTGGAGGATGACTTAGCCTGACTTGAAAATTTGTGCTCAAAAGATTATGAGTTACACCCCGTCCCACATTTTTTTTCTTTCACTGAGCCAGAACCATCCAAGTAGACTCTATACACACATATATGGTTATCTCGCTTAACTCTCTATTTCAGTGATGTGAATCAGGGGTTTCGCCACTTTACGCGAACCCTTTTCAGAAATGAGAGAAGTTCTTCACTTCCCTTAGCCTTTTACATACACACTCTAAAAATATTATTAACAAAGAGACAACTGGTTCATAATTTCACAGATAAAAGAGAAATGTATTCATATAACCCGTTCTAAAAAAAAGTAATCCCATTGCTACTAAGTCAGTGCTATACGTGATACACGTTTGGACGATCATGTCTCGAAAGAGACATAATTGACTGGGTAGAATATTTTCCCGCAGTAGGTTGTCATTACTTTCTGCGGTAGACTGGTTGCCAACCAAAGCTATAGAACCCACTCTGTCCTGCTATTCAACCCATAGCTGGAGGGAAAAATGGATTCATACTGGTATTTGCGCGTAAGTGAATGCAACAAATTCAACTAGAATTCGAACTCGGCTCTCCAATTTCTCATTCCGAGCCGTTATCAACTGCACCACAACGCACACCCAGTACTTAATACGCTCCCAAAATCTACTGTCAGTGACATGTATCCTGATGAAAGCGTTGGTTGGAAACAGTTGAAACGCCGTAAATATGAATATGGCAATAAAGATGAAGACAACAGTCCGAACAATATAAATAACGTAAAATAATGTTTTGCACTAAGCTACTAGGAACCACTAGTGATACTTATAGTCACCGGCAAAATTGTTTCACCACAGTTGCATTCTTTTTTTCAGGTTAGTAAATCTTTGTTTAACTTTTAATTTCTGAAGCTTTTGAGACAGTTTTAAATGTTATATAAACAATTGTAGGAGAAAAAAAAAGAAACTGAATGAAAAACACGGTGAGAAAGAAGGGCAGAGACTGGAAGAAAAGCATTATAGAGAATGGAAGTGAAAGAAAGAAGAAATTAAGGAGAGACCATCAGGAGTATAAAATGTACATAAATAAGAAAATGGATGTGGCCCACTGGGTAAAAGCGCTGGTTGAATTAATCCAAAAGTGGACTTCACCCAAACAGTTGTGAGTTTAATATCTGGCCACAGCAGAGGTAAACAAGAACTTCGAGATTTAAGTTATTAAAAGGAATTAAATGAGATATCCAGAAAAGACATGGCACGTAGAACTAAAACAATCTACCTCCAGTGGAGTAAATAAAGGGGTCTGATCGAAATTCCAACGTACATAACCTGAAGAAGGCTGGAGAATATAACGGCCGAAAAGTCGTGAATATGAAAGTAACAACGAGGACAACAGTTAGGAAAAGGTAGTTACAATACCTCATTCAAGAAATGTAAACAAAATAAAAGAAAGCGAGAGTGAGAGAGAGAGAGTATATGAAAGAAATATAGAAATAATTTTCCGCCATACTAGCAGTATAGCCCGGCGTTGAGCGGGTGCAATGAAAGCTTTAAAACTAATTCATGGTCCTGGAGCTCAGATTCAGCCTAAAGAATATTTGTGTGAAGTTTGGTGAGAATCGGATAAAGAGTGTGGATTTGTATAAAGGACATACAGAGAGATAAACAGACACACACACACACACAAACATCTTGCCTTTTATATATATATATATTATAGATTTTCTGCACTATTGTAAGAACTGCAACCTTGAAACTTCTGAATCTCGTTTCTTATATCTGTGTCTATGAGTGTATCAAATTTAATTAAAATGGGACTACTCCTTCTATAACCCGATTTTTTCGATTATCGATTTTCGATATTTATCAGGGGTACCTCGACACAAAACCTAACTAAGAACACTCGCAGACGCTTATAGTACAACTGTGTACATTTTCAAGAAAATCGGTTCAGCCGTTTCGGAGTCTATAGGTAACGGATACACACACAGAGACAAAGTTCCATTTATAAATAAGTTTAGATTTAACTGAGATGATATAGCTCTTGATGGAGAATTAAAAAAGGTTTTGGACAGCTGTGAATGTGTTAAAATCTGCTCGAGTTAAAAGGCTTGTATGTTTTCAATAGGTCTTTATGACCCCCACATCTCATGCAGTTATTGTAATAACGAAAACAATTTTGAAAAAGTTTAACTTCATTTCTTTGCAACATAGCAATCTAAATATTTCAAGAAAGAAAAGATTTCTCAAAGATTTTCTCAAAGATTTTCTCAACCAAAATTCGTGTTTGTCAAAAACATCAATACCATTCTTGGTAAATCTTTATTATTTCACTCCGCAGCCGCTATGTGGCGTTGTGCTATGGAGAGGAACGAATGGTAGAGATGAAATGAAACATGGATATATCGGCTCAAAAGCTTTTCAAACCTGATTTTATAGGAAGGCAAGGCTTATCTACTTACAAAAATGGCGAAATACGTTCTTCCACGACGATAAAGTCATGTAACAGATCGAGCCAACCTTAGTATCTAGCCTATCCTATTTTTGTCGACTAAAAGGCAGAACGAGAAAATTTTATTGTTGAATTTCAACTGTTTGCCACTTTCAATAAAATCATTATGATGATTTTCTAAGCGTAGCTTAGATGTGACACAAGGCTGAAATGGTCCTGGGCATGATGGTAAACTGCATCCGGTAGCGAAATTGGGAGGTTGTGAGGAGCATGGGACCACCTCTTAATTGCTATTGTTCTCAAGTCCACCCTGACCCGGAGTGGTAGCACCTCTTAGGGTTCCAGCTATGGGCAAACACCACGAAAGTATAAAAAGAAACTTTTATAGAAATATAAAAAATAGTCTTTTATAGAAAAATATATTTTTGAAGGAAAAATATTACCAACAATACATTTTTGAAGAAAACATTATTGCCATAACACATTTAAGGAAAAAAATATTCTCAGCAAAACATTTTTGAATACAAGACTAGAGGACATTTTCAGTTTACTAAATAAAAAGAAATAAAAACAAAAAAAAATTTCATTAAAATCTGACTAAATCAACCTTCTCAGTATAACCGAACATTTAAAAATACCTTAAAACCCCACGATTTTAGCATTCAAGGAGGATCGAACTCGCTACGCGGTTGTAATTGTTCCAGCAAATAAGCTTGCTAACCATTACACCACGTGGAGATCCTTAAGGTAAAAATGATACAAAGTATCTTTGTTTAACTGCCTAAAATGCGAAATTTTACTTACTAAATATTTCTTTTTTTAATTTAATCTTTAACTTTTATTTACTTTCGTCTATTTGAGTAGATAGGCACACCTATCACCTGGATCGCACTCCTTCCTCGCCTTTTGAACCGGAAACAGAGGTTTAATCCTTGTTTTCTGTTTAGCACTGGGTTTCCAGTCCTTTCTCTCCCAAAGTTTTCTCATTCACTTTCAGTCCCAGTAACGCCTTGCATCTTAATGGCATTATCACCTTGCTTTGAATGAAATGAATAAAAAAAAAATCTCGATTTATATAGCTTCGAATTTTGAAAAAGTGTTAATTATTTCACATAAAAGTTAAATTCTTTGACGGGAATTTTAAATCGTTTCACGGATACCCTGTCGCGACGTACACAAGAGAGTGTATCAGTTAACTGATACCTAATTTACAGCTGAATTTAGATTCGAAAAATGCAATGAATGTGACAAGTACTCAGGAGTAAGTTAATAAAAATATTAGTTGAGTAGGAGTAATATTTTCTTTTTTTTCACCGAAATATTTGTTCTTTTTTTTTTTACACTGAGCCCCCCAAAGCATTTCGGTCCTCACGGAATAGTATATATATATATATATATATATATAGGAAAGAATATTAAAACGTTTTCAGTTTAAAAATGTGTTGTTTTTTTTTTTTACAGTATTTGTTTATTTCTACTGTTATATTTTATATTTCAAACCGCCCTCTGTCCTTCATCAGAAACTATATAACCCTGCCCCATAAAAAAAAACAGTTTGTTACGGAAATAGCAAAACGCTCCCCTACACACCATTGGGTGTAACGGAAACGTTTATTTATTGTACCCACAGACACAAAGATATTCATTTAATATATATAAACAGATATATACGTTATGTGTGTGTGTGTGTGTGTGTGAAAACCATAGTAAATTTAGATGAAACGATTTAATTAGCTCGGTAAAAAAGAAGCAGGGCTATCGAGAATAAAACAGGTTTCTTGTCAGTCAACAAACCACGTGACAGAATGCATGCGTTACATCACAACCTCTCTCACTCTCACACATGCACACACACACAACCCTCACCTATGACACATTTTCTTTCTCACTTACACCAAGATTGATGGAGTAACTGAGGTCGCGCACAGACTTTCCCAGAAGCTATGTGTTTTAGGTCAATCTCACCGATGATTGGCAGCGACTTCGATTCTCACAGAATATATATATATATATATATATATATATATATAAACTTTTGAAATGTTTTCTTTTCAACGATAGACACCCTCCTTCCTGCTATGGATATGTTAATTACTGTTAAGCCGACTAATCAGGGCAACTAATATTGGCGATTTTCCATTCTTACTAGATGCACTCCTGTCCTGCCCTTGCTTCAGACCAAGCTATACTTAGACGTTATCTAGTTATTCATGCGGGTGGTGACAAGAGTAGCATGTTCGATTCTCACTAGGTGTCCCATTAATCGTGATTTTGTTTCAGATTAGATAATTCGGTGCTACTTAAATTGACTGGTCCTTTCGTTAAAAAAATGAATAAATTAATAAATAAATAAAGAAAAAGAAAAGGACTTTCTTGTTTTTAGATTTGTATACTTAAGGTACAACATTTGTCAAAATAAAAAAAACATACTGAAATGTTTCATTTTAAAAGTACGTACTTGGATGTGCGTTGTGGGGTAGTGGATATTGACTCGGAACGACAAATCGGGGAACCGAATTCGAATTCCATTTGGAATCCTTGCAGTCACTTACGCACAAATATCCTTGAGAAAGGTATTAATCCGTCTCTTCCATTCATGGGTTAAATAATGGGTTAAAATAATAGAACAGATTGGGTTCTATAGCCTTGGCTGGCAACCAGTCTACCGCAGAAAGCAATGGCAACCTATTGCGGAATAATCTTCTGCCCAGTCAGTCATGCCTCTTTTGAGACATGATCGCCCAAAGCGTGTATCACGTATGGCACTTAACTGACTGACTGACTTTTGATATGGATAACGGGTCGGAATGAGCAATTGAAGAGCCGAGTTCGAATTCCAGTCGAGTTCGTTAAATTCACTTACGCGTAAATACCCTGTGGGAGGTATGTATTCCTATCTTCTCCCTCCAGCTACGGGTTGAATATCAGGAAATCCTGGGTCCTATAGCCTTGGTTTGCTACGGTATATCATAGATATACCGCAGATAGAAACGACAACTTACTGTCTGCTTTGCTAATCATGAATCGAAAAAGACATGATCGCCCAAACGTGTATGACACTTAAGTGACCGATTTTTAATATTGCCCTTTTTTTTTCTCAATTCGAAATAGTGCGCAGTACTCGATAACGTAAACACAGTTTCAAACTTGACATTTGTAAATAAAAACACTATACAGATAACTTTTTTTATAAAATTAGGAAAGTTATTTGTATTCATATTAAGAACAAAGTCCAATCATCAATTTTTTGTATTCTGAAAAATGCCCTAACTTGGGGAAGGCCTAATCTACAAAAATTGTTTTTCAAAGTTTTCCTTGTTTTGTACGAGTGGACCAGTCATTTTAATTAGTGCCAATTAGATTTAGTTCGAATTAAGGTCGAGATTGTTACATTGTGAAAGGCATGAATCCATCTCTTCTTCCCGTCAGCTATGGGTTAAGTAACAGCGCACACTAGACACCCTAGCATTGATTATCGATCAAAGGCATCGATAGTCAACGCTAGGGTGTCTAGTTCTATCCGTTCCAAGTATTTATTAATCAATAAATAACAATCTATAAGCCTAGTTTGTAGTGTTGCCGTTAAGTTGAAACAACTCTGTTGATGATACAAATGAGCTAACTTATTATTTCCTTTCCTTTTTTATCAGTCAAGGTGAACCTGAGAAAATGAGAGCCTGTCGTAGAGCGATGTATAGAAAATCAAATATTTGCGAGTTCAGTCGTTACCGGACGCTCTGTTATAGTGAGTCTACACGAGACGGTGCCAAGCTTAATAAATATTCACACTTCGTAAGATATTTTTATTTGTTTAATTTTTACGGCTTATCAACCTCACACCGAAACAAGATAAAATCCTTGGAACGGATAGCAAAATAGTAAAGAAGTAACAGAAGTTTTTCAAGTATCGAAGAAAGATAGATATATCTATCGCCCGGTTCACACTCCACCCACGTCTATTGAACAGGTTAAGAGGCTCATCCCTTGTTCCCTGTTTAGGAAGTGGTTTCCGGCTTTCTCTTTTCAAATCTTCTCACTTTGTTTTTTTTTTTTTTTTCAATTGGAGTAGATAGATCTATCTATCGCCCGGTTCACACTCCACCCACGTCTGTTGAACAGGTTAAGAGGCTCATCCCTTGTTCCCTGTTTAGGATGTGGTTACCAGCTTTCTCTTTTCCAATCTTTTCACTATTACGTAGCCCCCTGCACATCAGTGGCGTTACCGCCTTGCTCGGGGTGATACGGAAAAAAAAAAAACCTCCACTGTCTTTTATAAGCCCCACTCTCATCATGACACGCCCTAAAACATAATACTTTTTTTATTTTTCTGTTTTTTTTAATACTAATCGATTCAAATTTTATATTTTGCGCCTCCTTCCCCCCATTTTCTTTTCCTCCAGGATTTTTTTTTCTTATTTCGTTTCTTTATTCTTTTTATTTTTTTATTTTTTCTTCTTTAATTTCTTCTTCAAATTCCATCGGTACTCGTTCTTGAATGATTTCCACTTCACTCCATCCCGAACCTCTTTTTTTTTCTTTTTCTTTTTTTTTTTTAATCATATCACCCCAAGCAAGGCGAAAACGCCACTGATGCGCAGGGAGCTACGTAGGAGTGAAAAGATTGGAAAAGAGAAAAACCGGAAACCACATCCTAAACAGGAAACAAGGGATGAGCCTCTTCACCTGTTCAATAGACGTGGCTTATACACGTTTTATTTATATATTTTGTCTCGCAATCCATTTTTAATTCGTTTCCCCACCTCCCATCTCTCACTCAAGCAACAACAAATCTGCCACCCCACCCGATTCTTACCCTTAAGAGCAACAAGAGTTCAATTGAATACGTTGTGCTGGGAACGGAGGAGAAAACTATTGATCTCCAGGCCGCACAAAAACCTCTCAAAACCACGTCATTTACCCACCCAAATGTTTTATCAAGTTCTATCTCGTTCTCTCTAATTTTCTAACTCCTGTCTCCCTTGTTTTTTTTTCATTTTTTTTTCTTTCTTCATTGCCCCGTAATTTGTTTTTTTCCTCCCTTTCCTGCTTCATTATTGCGTCCCTTCTTGCTTGCTTCCATCCCTCATTTCCTTATATACGGTTTCATTCCTTTCTTCTTCCTCCCTTATTTATTGCTTGTTGCCTTCTTTCTGTTATTTCTTTTTTTGCTTCCTTAATTTTCTTTCTCCTCACTTTCATATTTCTTTTTTTTCTCTCCCTTTTTCTTCTTGCTGCAATTTTTCTTCCTTATTCTTTCTTGTCTTCATCCTTCATTCTTGTTTCTTTCATTCTTTTCTTCATTCCTTCTTCCTGTTTTGCTTCATTCATTCTTTCTTTTCTTCATTCTTTCTTCCTGTTTTGCTTCCTTCATTCTTTCTTTTCTTCTTTCTTCATCATTTCTTCTTTCTTTCTTTCATTCTTTCTTGTTCCCTTCATTTTCTATTTTCTTCATTCTTTTCTTCATTCCGTCATTCTTTCTTGTTTCCTTGATTCTTTCTTCATCATTTCTTCCTTTCAATTTTCCTTCTTTTTTCCTTCATTCTTTCTTCCTTTCTCGTTTCCTTCATTCTTTCTTTTATTCTTTCTTCATCATTTCTTCTTTCTTTCTTTCATTCTTTCTTGTTCCCTTCATTTTCTATTTTCTTCATTCTTTTCTTCATTCCGTCATTCTTTCTCGTTTCCTTGATTCTTTCTTCATCATTTCTTCCTTTCAATTTTCCTTCTTTTTTCCTTCATTCTTTCTTCCTTTCTCGTTTCCTTCATTCTTTCTTTTTATTCTTTCTTCATCATTTCTTCTTTCTTTCCTTCATTCTTTCTTGTGTCCTTCATTTTTTCTTTTCTTGTTTTCTTCATTCTTTCTTCTTCATCATTTCTTCCTCTCTACTTTTCTTCTTTTTTCATTCTTTTGTTTCCTTCATTCTTTCTTGTTTCTTCATTCTTTCTTTCTTGTTCTCTTTATTCTTCCTTTTCTTTTTCTTAATCCTTTGCTTTTTCGTTCTGTCTTGTGTCTTTTTCATTCATTTTCCTTAACCTTTAATTCTATTCTTTTCTTTCTCATTTCTTTTTCTTGTTCCTATTACTCATTCTTTTATAATCCTTGCAATCAAACCAGTAATGCGTGTGTATGTGTGCACATTACACTGAAAGAGTCAAGAGGATTTTTATGAAATTTGAGCAAGATATTAACCTTTTAAGACTCTCAACAAAAGAGTATCGAATTCTTTTTAAAATAAATTCTTAAATGCATTTTTAGAGATAGTCATTACGATATTTCATTTGTAATTTACAATAGGAAAAACTAATGCAACTTTTGAAAACACATTATTCTGACATAGTTAAATATCTCTCCCTGAAATATTTAATAGTTAAAAAAAACAAAAAACAAAAAACAAACAAAAACACCTTTAACGTCGTAACTACTGTATTGGGTTCGGTCCTCAATAGGAGGCGGGAGGATTGGTACTTGTACTTGGGCCAAATTGAGCTAAACTTTTGAAATACCAAGAAAAGAGACATACTTTTATGAGAATAAAGATTTTACTGCAGAATCCATGATACACAATTAACAGGTTTGCTGTGCAAAAGTATTGAAATTTAAAAAGATGTTTCGCATAAATTTTATTTTTAACAAAATCTCTTTTCGGTCTTCTCTCCATACTTTCAATGAATTTATTCAAAGTTTATTTGTATACCAATTTTTATTCCAACAGTTACTTAATACTTTTTTGTCTCTTCATCTTGTAACTAAGGAGACAGTTTAAATTCTTAAAAAACAAAAATTTTAAAAATAAAATAGTATGTAAAATATGAAAAAAAAAAAAAGAAACCCTCGATTGCAATAATGAATGACAACGTGTTTGTGCAAGAACATTTTGTCTTTCTTGTGTTCGAACAAGAGATTTCTTTTTTGAACTTAGAGTATGGAAAAATTGTCTTCAAAACTTCCTTCGAGGCTTTCCGTAAATCTATTAGCCATCTATAAGAAATATTCATATTGTACTATATATATATATTTTGCCTCGTACAAATATTAGAATTTGGAGAATACGAAGATTATGTTCTACCTACTAACCCTGACACAATAGACAAATTACCTGCCTCCCACTATCAAAAGAAGATTACTACTATTTTATCCTCTGCTTGACCCTTTCCTAACATTCCACACTCTTTCTTTTACTAACTCTTCCGGTACAAGAATGTTTCTCCATTCTGTGGTTGACTGTGGATGTCTCGGATGGATGTTGAAATAGCTATTGCCCCTAAATGTGATCTGAATCTACAAATAAAATAAATGAATATCTGATATGTTCATTAAATTTAAATTGAGCTCTGTTGGATCAGTTTTAATATTTAAACGATATTAGTAGGATAATCTAGGATTTTTTTTACTGAGGTATATATATACCACAATAGAAAATTCAGGTAAACAAATTATTAATTTATAGTCATCCACAGATAGATCAGTTTCGCCAGAATTGAAACCCGACTGAACTGTCATCAGTCGGCGATTCTACCTCTGAGCTATGGGCGCTCGATAGAAGAACGCAGGTTTTTAGCGTGTCATATACCATGTAAACACGGCAGTAGCTAAGAGTGTTCTAATTCATTATTGAATGAACAATGATTATATATATATATATATATATATATATATATATATATATATATATATATATATATATATATTCTAAACATATACTGTTAAATATAAGAGACAATGAATGTTTATTATGTTTAATCATGAGCCGTTCTAAACATCGTATTTTGGTTTTAATTTCAGTTGAAAATAAAGACAAAAATTTGGATAATTTTTTATTAAGTTGGTTCTAAGCTTTCGGCTCACATGGGCCATCTTCAGAAAGGTTATAAGGACGTTAACACAAAAACATCTACCATCAGCGACGATTTTATCTTGTGTTGACATAAAACTCCGCTAAGCAACGGCAACCGTAACCAAAAATAGCTTAGAACCAACTTAATGAAAAAGTATCCAAATGTTGGAGAATTTTTGTCTTTATTTTCACCTGAAATTAAAGCAAAAATACGACGTTTAGAACGGCTCACGATTAAACATAATAGATATTCATTATCTTTTATATTTAACAGTATATGTTTAGAAAAGTATTTACTGCCTCGATACACTATATATATATATATATATATATATATATATATATATATATATATATATATTACTTCAAAGAGGAACGCACGATCCGATCACAGAAAGACTCAGGTTTTGTTTCAAGCTGGGGAAACAATTTTCCTTTACTAATATTTCTGGAATGCGCAGAACAATTGACGTAAAAAACTCTGTTTAATAAATAAGTATGGGACGTTTGTTTCAAATATGGAGTATCCAATACAATAACGTACAATTGAACTAATACACACACACGCGCACACTCACATTATATATGCATTGTGTGTGTCCTAACTCAAGCGTACGTTAGACACACACACACATTATATATATATATATATATATATATATATATATATAGAGAGAGAGAGAGAGAGAGAGAGAGGGGGGGGGGAGGAGAGAGAGGGGGGAGAGAGAGTGTGTGTGTGTGCGTGCGTATGTGCTTAAACCAGTTTCCAGTTTTTATTCTTTACACCCATTTAAAATGTTTATCATTACTTCCCTATTAGTGTTCTTGCTCTCACCTTCACTCCTTCACTCCTCCTCATTTTCTGTAAGATTTTTTTTCTTTTTTCTCTCTTCTAAAGGATTGCCTCTAGAACCTGCTGAATGTCGTCATTGCCGAACGGAAAATAAACGAATAGCATAGCACTTGTTTTGACAGACTTTAAATCGAAGTCGTTTCTCTTTCGAAACAATTCAGCCTCGTCAACCTTGAAGAAGTGGGGGTTAACAACGATGGCTGAGATCGGAGGGATAGGCGAAGCGAACTTTGGTAAATATCGAATCAAATTAAACGGTAAAAATGCATATAATATATATATATATATATATATATATATATATATATATATATATATATATATATATATTAATAAAAACGAGTTTCGTAAACAATTCTAGTCTAACTGTTTTCTTTTTAAAAAGGAAACTCTAAGGAACATAAAAGGGAAGTGTTCTTGTTGTTTCCACAAAACAAGAAAATGGCGTGTGAATGTATGAGGAAGAGTAGAATGAAAAACTAGAGCGTAAGAAATAAAGAAATTAGAAATGCCGATTAGAGGTAAATAAAGGTTGAGAAAGACAAAATTGTATTGTTTAGTGCTCATAGAGATCGACTTAAGAAAAATGCTAAAAAAAAAAATGGTCGACTTTGGGAATGAAGGCCGAAGAAGAGAACGGCTCCAGGAATGAAGGCAAAAAAGAGAACAGCTCTGGGAATGAAGGCAAAAAAAGAAAACGGCTCCGGGAATGAAGGCCAAAAATGAGAACGGCTCCGGGAATGAAGGCCAAAAATGAGAACGGCTCCGGGAATGAAGGCCAAAAATGAGAACGGCTCCGGGAATGAAGGCCAAAAATGAGAACGGCTCCGGGAATGAAGGCCAAAAATGAGAACGGCTCCGGGAATGAAGGCCAAAAATGAGAACGGCTCCGGAGGAATGAGGACCGATGAAGGGTTCAATTCGGGGGAATAAAGGCCGATGAAGAGTTCAATTTGGGGGAATAAAGGCCGATGAAGAGCTTGACTTGAAGGAATGAAGGCCGTCGGGAGAATGAAGTCCGATGAAGGGTTCCACTCGGGGGAATGAAGTCAGAAGAATGAAATAAAGGATCGACCCGTCTTCTTTTTTTTTTTTTCAAGATATATATGTATATTTATATGATAAAGATACAATCGAAATTTTTACATGTTTTTGAGTGAAACGCTTAAAATGCGTCATTTGCTCATGGAACATATTGTAACTCAACAAATGTTCATCATATTGTAACTCAACGAATGTTCATCATAATGTAACTCAACAAATGTTCATCATAATGTAACTCAACAAATGTTCATCATAATGTAACTCAACGAATGTTCATCATAATGTAACTCAACAAATGTTCATCATAATGTAACTCAACGAATGTTCATCATAATGTAACTCAACGAATGTTCATCATAATGTAACTCAACGAATGTTCATCATAATGTAACTCAACGAATGTTCATCATAATGTAACTCAACGAATGTTCATCATAATGTAACTCAACAAATGTTCATCATAATGTAACTCAACGAATGTTCATCATAATGTAACTCAACGAATGTTCATCATAATGTAACTCAACGAATGTTCATCATAATGTAACTCAACGAATGTTCATCATAATGTAACTCAACAAATGTTCATCATAATGTAACTCAACGAATGTTCATCATAATGTAACTCAACGAATGTTCATCATAATGTAACTCAACAAATGTTCATCATAATGTAACTCAACAAATGTTCATCATAATGTAACTCAACGAATGTTCATCATAATGTAACTCAACGAATGTTCATCATAATGTAACTCAACAAATGTTCATCATAATGTAACTCAACGAATGTTCATCATAATGTAACTCAACAAATGTTCATCATAATGTAACTCAACGAATGTTCATCATAATGTAACTCAACGAATGTTCATCATAATGTAACTCAACAAATGTTCATCATAATGTAACTCAACAAATGTTCATCATAATGTAACTCAACGAATGTTCATCATAATGTAACTCAACGAATGTTCATCATAATGTAACTCAACAAATGTTCATCATAATGTAACTCAACGAATGTTCATCATAATGTAACTCAACAAATGTTCATCATAATGTAACTCAACGAATGTTCATCATAATGTAACTCAACAAATGTTCATCATAATGTAACTCAACGAATGTTCATCATAATGTAACTCAACGAATGTTCATCATAATGTAACTCAACGAATGTTCATCATAATGTAACTCAACGAATGTTCATCATAATGTAACTCAACAAATGTTCATCATAATGTAACTCAACAAATGTTCATCATAATGTAACTCAACAAATGTTCATCATAATGTAATATATGCCATTAAATTTATTATGAGTAATAGCACTAATTTTAAATATCTTGAACTGTAAAAAACATATGGCCTCAATAAATAAATATATATGTTTGAATTATTATTTTGAATTAACTAATTATCCAACTTAGTTAATTCAAAATAATTCAAATATATAATTACTAACGGATGTGCGTCGTGTTGCAGTGGATATCGGCTCGGAACGAGAAATCGGGGGGCCGAGTTCAAAGTAATCCGTCTCTTCCCTCCAGTTATGGATTAAATAATAGGACAGATTGGGTTCTGTAGCCTTGGTCGGCAACCAGTCTACCGCAGAAAGTAAATGGAAATCTACTGCAGGATAATCTTCTGTCCAGTCAGTTATGTCTCTTTCAAGACATGATCGCATAAGCGTGTATCACGTATGGCACTTAACTGACTGACTGAATATAATAGTTGGAATCATGATTAAGGCTTCTACTGGTCATAAAGTGGGGGATCGGTTTTCTATTGTTATGAAGTAATAAACTGATCCCCCACTAATTACTACGTAATACTATAATACATCGCTTCTCCCTCTAGCTATGAGCCAAATAACAGGACAAATTATGTTCTATAGCCTTGGTCGGCAACCAATCTATCGCAGAAAGCAATGGCAACCTACTGCGGGATAATCTTCTGCCCAGTCAGTCATGTCTCTTTCGAGACATGATCGCCCAAGCGTGTATCACATATGGCACTTAACTGACTGAATTATCCAACGAATTTTCGAATGAATAACAAGAAGTCTCGGAGTATGCCATGATAAGCGAAATAATATTGTTAACCCTTTCATCCAAATTTGTACGAGCGCAAAGTATTTCGGACTGAAAGTATTTCGGACTTTTCATTTAACAAACTTTCTCGTTCTGGAAATGATACTATAGCCAATTTCTCTTTTTCGCATGATCTGTAGACATCACCATCGTTGCAAGGCCCATAGATCCCTTCAAATTTAATGACATTTTCAAGATATCTGCAAAAACTTATTGTCGTTTTTTTGATAAGACATATTGAGCGTTTCTTATTCATGCGCATGTGTAACTGCATCTGCGTCTGCGTGAACAGATTTAGTCCAATGGTGCCCTAAAAAACATATTTTCACACATATTTCCCTTATACTGAGTGGTACAGGTCACAACCAACAAGTTTTTATAATAACGTTCACTCTGTACAAGGCCCAAAAGTCATTAGAGGTAGAGGATAATAGAGCAAAAAGTGTCACTCTAAGCAAGACACAAGCAACACCCGGAAGTGAAAAAGAAGGAAACCTTTAAAAGGGACCGGAAATTCAATCCTAAACAAGGAATAAACCGCTACTCTTGTTAAAATGACCAGAGAGAAGTGTGAACCGGTGGGCAATACAATACTACTTCACATTCTGGATTACTGTCATATCACGCTGAAACGCCAGTTCCAGTCGGATCACCGAAGTTAAGCAATGTCGAGCCCAGTCACTACCTAGATGGGTGACCGCTTGAAATTACCAGGTGTTGTAATGGATAACGGCTCGGAATTAAAAGTTTATGAATTGAGATCGAATTCCATTTGGGTTCATTACATTAAATTACGATAAAAATGACCTTGTATTTGAAAATCATTATCTTCCAAAAATTGTTAAAATCCTCAGTTAAAAAAAAAATTACTTTTAAAATCCCTCCACCTAAAAAAAAATGTCTCGGTTTTAAAAAAACCTTCATATAGGGTTCCATAGGGGAAAGTGATGAGAAGGAGTGGTTAGATATAGGAAATGTCAGAAGGAGGGTGATAGACAGGTAAGTATACCGAGGATGAGGGTTGCGTAGATGGGAAGAGTGTTTGAGAGAATGGGTGTAAGTTAGTGTGTTAAAAGGTATCTATTGACCTTACATTTAAACTCCTGGAGATTGTAGCTGTCGGGGAAGCAAGTATACGGAAGGGAATTCCACAGGCGGGAAATGCGAGAAAAGAAGCTGTTGGAGTAGAAATTGCGGTTACATCTTATCTGTTTCACCGTAAAACGGTGGGACCTAGTTGCTAATCTAGTATCTCGTGCAAATTCATACCTAGCGGGTACTAATTCATACCTAGGGGGCACCAGTGATCTAAGTACATCGGAGCAGAAGCCGTGAAAGTATTTGTAGTAGAAACACAGGGAAGCTACAATTGAATGTCCCCTAGTCCCTCCAGATATTAATCCACTAGAAATCCTGTCAGTTACGTGCTATAGGTGATACACGCTAGGATGATCATGTCTCGAAAGAGACATGACTGACTGGGCAGAAAATTTTTAACTGGAATTCGAAATCAGCTCTCCGATTTCTCGTTCCGAGCCGATATGAACGGCACCACAACATATTAAATCAATATGGGAACGGACAGCAATATTCAAGCAAGAACTTCTGTGGGGAGCAATAATGCAATAATGCAATAATGCAAATATGCAAAGAAGTGGAAAATGAAACAGTAGAAAAGTTAACAAAATCAATGAATGGAAAGGCTGATGAATTTTATAGAACATCTAAAAGGCTGTATTAACACCTAAAATGTATACTCGGAACGTATTCATCTGTATCGGATATTGTGTTAAACAAATGTTTCTGTGGCATGAAACATTTTCTACATTGCACTTTGCATAATAAAGGCTGACACTTACAAAAGTACTTATCAACATTTTTAGTCGGTATAGAAAAGTTGAAATCTACATGATGAATTACTTATACAAATACAGCCTCGACAAATGTCCAAACATTAGTTGGCTAATACCAGTTTTATCGTGACAGCATTGATTTGCATACGGCATTTTGACAATGAGTTTCCTACGTGGTGCTGGAGGTCGGGCTTCAAGTACAGGTTAAAGCAAAAAGCTCATGACTGCTGATTTTCTAGAAAGATCATACCCACATTGCTTTAAACTCGTTTTCTTGGTCCCGGTTTTATCGTTTAGTCATGTCTTACGAAGTCAACTTAAGTAAAAGAAAAAGGCAATGAAACAACATAGAGAAAACAATGAGAAGATAACAACATGAATAGAGAAAGCAGAACAGAAAAAGTCAAATACAAGAAAAGAGAAGATGAAAATGGCTAAAAATGAGAAAGTGAGAGAGAGAGAGAGAGAAGAGTGAGAGCATAAAACAACAGCGAGAAAAAGAGAGAGAATATTAAAACAAAAGAGAGAGAGAGAGAGAGCGAGACAAATAGACCTAAAGAGAGGCGAATAAACCGAAAGAGTGAAAGAAATTTAAATCAAGAGAGATAAAGAGAGAACATTAAAACAAGCTAGAGAAAGAGAGAAAGAGAAAGAGAGAGAGAGAGAGAGAGAGAGAGAGCGTATTAAAACAAGAGAGAAAAAAGACTGTATTTGAAAAAGAGAGTATATTAAAAACAAGAGATAAAAAAAGAAAAAATATTAAAACAAAAGAGAGAATATTAAAAAACGAAAGAGAAAGAGAGATATTATAAAAATAAAGAGAGAGAGAGAGAGAGAGAGAGAGAGAGAAAGATTATAAAACAAAAGAAAAAAGAGAGAAAATATTAAAACAAAAGAGAAAAAGAGAAAGAATATTAATGCAAAAAAGAAAAAGAGAGAGAATATTAAAGCAAAAGAGAAAAAGAGAGAGAATATTAAAGCAAAAGAGAAAAAGAGAGAGAATATTAAAGCAAAAGAGAAAAAGAGAGAGAATATTAAAGCAAAAGAGAAAAAGAGAGAGAATATTAAAGCAAAAGAGAAAAAAAGAGAGAATATTAAAGCAAAAGAGAAAAAGAGAGGGAATATGAAACCAAGAGAAAAAGAAACAAACAAGAAAAGAGATAAACAAAAACAAAAGGGAAAAGAATAATAAAAATAAGCAGAAGAAAAGAAAGAGAATAACAAGCAGTTAAAGGAAAGAAAGAAAAAGACAAAACAATTCAAGAAATAACGAAAACTTAAAAGGGAAAAAGCTATTAAATAAACAAGACAACTATGAAAAATGAAACAAACAAACAAGACAATCCAATGAACTGATACGTACATGCAGAAATCAAATATACATAAATGAATGAAAAATGTTATTTAAAAAAAAAAATGTCTCGACCAAAATGAATGAATAAGTAAACGTAATCGCACGATTGTCGGGGGTTATGGAGGCGTGGAGGAAAGTGGTGGGGAGTCGATCTATCAGAATGATGATGATGGTGATACTCATCATCATTATCATCATCATCATTGGGATGAAATTGAATGCGATCGCAACCGCACCCATTCCACCAATCGTCCTCGATCCCCTTCTTCTGTTCGCTTTCGACTACATTATGCTAGCATTTTTTTTTTTGATTCGTAACGATTTTAGATGGAAAGACATTATTTCATTTCAAGTCAAACTTATTTCCCACATGAATTCTTAACTGAATTATCGTTTACCCTGTTTTAAAATGCACAGGCACAAATATTTATGTATTTGCATATATGTGTGTGTATCTAATGATATCTTCTATTTGTATATATCCATTTGAATTATCACATATAAGTGCACTGTGTGCGTTGTATATTTAGACAGCAAACTTTCTTTTATACAGGTTTCACTGAATGTGATAGACAAGGAAACTATTATCAGTTTTTTAAAGTTTTTCTAATGTTCTTACAGTTTGTTTTTTCTTTTCTTTTCTTTTTTTTATTTTGGTTTGAAATTAAGAGAGTTGGGAAATCTCCATACCTAAAATAAAAACTGTTAGAACATGGGAAAAACTTTCTAAAAATATAAGATTTTTCTTACTTGCCACATTCAATCAATGATATATATATATATATATATATATATATATATATATATATATATCCGAGTGAATACAGAACGAAGAAAGAATTCTTACAACGTCCAAAACATTAATTTAGATACCACCTGATGAGACATTGAAGATTCAATGTCGAAACAAACGTATCTTTGTCGTGGATATATATAGAAAAATTATGTACATGTTCTAAAATATAATTTAAAATATATATGTATTTCCAATTCGACATTTTTATTAGCATCAAACGGTATTATTAGCAGATACTCTCATTTGAAATAAATGACCAAATTTTATTTTAAAAATTTTCTATACTAAATCTTCCCAAATACGTAAGCCGAAAGACTTGTGTATTGTTGAAATCTCAAAGAATATTTTTTCAAAATAAAAATTGAACGTCTTTTTCAAATACAAATATCCACTATAATAACCTTCAAAATAACACATACACAATCATATATACATAAAAGAGAGGGATAGATATTCGTTCACACACACACACACGTTTTCTGTTCATGCCTTAGACTAAGAGTCACTTGACTCAACCTTTGATGACTTCGGTAATATATAAATTGATTGTTTTTTTGTTTTTCTTTTTAATATCCCCGTCCAACAAAATAATCATTGTTAAAAACTCAATACTGTGTCTTAATCTTATTTGACTCCTTTGAGGTATAAGGTTACAAAATATTTTAACAAACATCTTGAAAACGTAAATTTCGATAATTTAACAAACAGCGGAAGAAACAAAGCCATTATTGGAAAACCACAGATACTTAAGGTCCTTCCAGAGATAAAAAGAAAAGCTAGTTTACCAAATCATTTCAAAGTAACATATATTTCTAGATTTGTTATCAACAGTTAGGACCATGGATTACAATGCGTTGAAATGGTAAATAATAAAGCTTATCGCAGACTAAATCACGACTACAATCCTGCTAAAGGCAGTGTTAAACAGAATAGAATTCAGTTTGGCAGAAACTCATTGTAATGTAGGCTCCATATCGGGATCAAACTAACAATGGAAGATTCATGAGAATAACATGCTAATCAACGGAAAATATATGATAGGCAGAGACAAATATTCATTCCGTGTGTGCATGCAAAGGTTTTGGAAGGATTATGGGTTTAGCTCGGTGGTTGGAGTTTTAAACTCAAAGAAAAAATTATTCCCCCACACCTCAATTATTATAATTCCACGATTAAGCTAAATTCTTTTGTGTTTAGTCAAGAAACAAATGTCCAAAAAATATGCTATATATCATGATGTTCTGTACTAAAGACCAAGTCATAAGGCAACTCATGCCCAGAATTAGAGACCTATCTCAAATATCGTCGATCCACTGAGATAGAAGACTTAATTTTGTTATCGGTTTGCGGTAGTTCGCTGTCGTTGTTTGAAATTCAAAGAAAAAGTAAAGATTAAGAACGTAATTAATTTGACTTTAAAACAATCTTCTTTATCTTTGCGCGCGCACTTACTCTCACACACACACGCATATATATATATATATATTCAGTAATGAATTAGAACACTCTAACTACTGGCGTATGTATACATGGTATATGACACGCTAAAAGTCTGCCGCCTCCTACCGAGTTCCCCTAGCTTAGAGGTAGAATCGCCGACTGAAGCCGATTCGGTCGGGTTTCAATCCTAGGTAAAAGCAATCGGATGTCTAACTGTACTGATGACCTGTGATACAGCGAAACAGATCTGTCTGTGGATGATTACATATTTATATATCGTCTCGAGGCTTTTTTCTTTCGACTAGTACTTTGGCTAATGTTCAAATGCTTAGTTCGTTTCTTTTTCTGTTTCCATTTTTTCCCCTCCGCGATTGTACTCGGTGGGTTTTTCGAGACGTGTTCATAGACAAATTTACAGTTACACACACACACACACACATACATATATATATATATATATATACTGATGAGCTGTGATACGGCGAAACAGATCGCTCTGCGGATGACAATATTTACGCTCTCACATCCTGAATGAGCACTCTGGAAAAATAGTAGACTTTGATAAACAGTAGCTACTCTGGCATGTACGCATCGCTCATTCAGTGAAATGAATTAGAGCGCTCTAGCTATTGGGCGCGTATAATGATATGCACTAAAAAGTTTGCCTACTTCCACCGAACGCCCATAGCCCAGGGGTAGAGTCGCCGACTGACGCAATTTCGGTCGGGTTTCAATCCTGGGTAAAAAAAGCAATCGCAAAATTAATTTTAAAATCATTTGTTTAAATTTTAAAATCATTTGTTTCTGATGAAAGGCCGAGGACGGTGTAAAATATCAAATATAATAATAGAAATAAATAAATACTGTCAAAAAATACATTTTTAAACTTACAACTTTTTAGTAGTTTTTCTAATATATATATATATGTGTGTGTGTGTGTATGTGTGTGTTCTGTTAGATAAATGTGAGTTTGTGACCCTGGGGTTCACGCTTTTGCGATCGTCAAACTGATTAATTTTTTTTTAAATATTGGATATAGGTAGAGCTGCGTATATTGGTTTATATGTCAGATCTATCACTGATATTGAGCGTTTTCAAATAAGTCAGTCACTTTAGTGCCATACATGATACACGCTTGGGCGATCATGTCTCAAAAGAGACATAACTGACTGGGCAGAAGATTATCCCGCAGTAGGTTGCCATTTCTTTTTGCGTAGACTGATTACCGACCAAGGCTATAGAACCCAATCTGTCATGTTATTTAACTCATAACTGTAGAGAAGAGACGGATTAATACCTTTCCCAAGCAAGTTTGTGCGTAAGTGAATGCAAGGAATTCAACTGGAATTCCAACTCGGCTCTCCGGTTTCTCATTCCGAGCCGACATCCACTGCACCACAACACACCTCATATATATATATATATATATATATATATATATATATATATATATATATATATATATACTTGATTTTCTTGCCTTTTCCATTTCATTGTTTAGTTTTATTATTTTTGCATTTTATTTCGTTTGTCTTTTCCTTTTACTGTTTCCTTACACTGTGTGGAGAGAGAGAGAGAGAGAGAGAGAGAGAGAGAGAGAGAGAGAGCTTAATCTCTCCTCAGAAGCCTGGAATCATGTCCAAGCATGTTGATATATTCTAATCATTTTCAGTAAAATTGCAATATCCATTATTGACATCTCATTTATCGCTGTGTCTTATGCAATAATCAAACACTGCACAAGCTCATGTTTTCCCGGACGCAAGTCTATGAAATTCATACACTCTTCACACTCATACACGTGACTAGTCAAGGGTTTTCATCTGCAAACAAGGGATTCGAGCATTGCTTGTTTCTCAGTATGAATTTAAATTTAGGAAATACCGTTTTGCTTTTAGTTGTTTTTATTTATACAGTCTCCCCAAAGACGAAACAAATACTATTTTTTTGTTCAACTGGGGAAATTTCCAAAGGATTTTATAAAACTGCTTGCTCAGAAGCAGTGTAATAATTTTTTTTTTTTACTCTGGGACCTAACTCCTTAAAACGGAAATCCGATTTTCAATGGTTATTTATTTTCACTTATTCTTTGTAAAGGTATAAACGCACCTCTTCCTCCCAAATATGGGTTAATTAGCAATTTTTTTTTATCACTAAATCATTCTTATATACCACGCCCAATTTTTTACAATCTAAAAATATTTTCTGGCTTCAAATAATCTACAAATGTTTGATAAGCCATTGAAAACGAACCGCTCTTTAAATCCTTAGAAACTGGAAATTTAAATCAGAATTGCAAACCTCAACTCGATTTTGAGAAAATTTCAATTCAATATCTATATAATAACAACGTTCATTTCTACAGATTCCCCCCCCCCTCTCTCTCTCTCTCTCTATATATATATATATATATATAGTGTTTGCGTGTGTATTCGTATTCGGACAATATATAGATTGCGGAAATAACTTCTTTCCAAGTGAAAAATATTCAAAAGCTCTACAATATAAATGTATTGAGCAAATTTTAATACAAATGAGTACTGGTCTAATATAATTATGGCCATAAACTAATTAAAAAAATTGTGTGTGTGTGTGCGCGCGCGCGCTGTGGACAGCTGTCGTAAACGAGTGAAGATAAAAAATAGTGAATTATAGTTGATAATAAAGTAGAAACATTTCTCTCGTTACGTATACTTCTTGACTATAGAAATTATTAGAAACAGAAAAGAATTTAAAATAAATATTCAACCACTTATTCATGTCCAAATATGAATACACACACAATATATATATATATATATATATATATATATATATATATTGTGTGTGTATATTCGGACATGAATAAGTGGTTATATATATATATGTGTGTGTGTGTGAGTTATATATAAATACATGCATACAGACACACAAACTCACATACATACATATGTAAGTTTCGTTAAAAATGACTGACAAGGTGATGTGGTTAAGTTTAGTATATACTATTTCATGTGTTTTTATAATTTACATGGCAAATATGTACAAATGTTTTATATATTCCGGCTTTTTTGGCTATAGTTTTAGCCATTATCAAGGGAGAATTTCATTTTATTTTTAACTGAAATATCGACTGTTTGGATATATATATATATATATATATATATATATATATATATATATATATATATATATATACTTATTAGGTTCATACAACCATTGATGAAAACAGCATAATTCGTTTTAATTTTAAAAATTGCGCGTTCAAAAATTCCCTCTCACGTGAGCATTTAAAAATAAAACAATAAAAAAAAAGAAACACCGTTATGTGAGCGTTATTTAAAAAAAAACGCTAAACAATAAAACCAGTTATTAAAAATCGCCTGAAGGCACCACTCTTGGTAGAAACCTAAGTCACGTAATAACTCGTTTACAAATGGAAAATATATATAAATATGCGGTATAGATATAGAAGAATCCAAAGGTGTATCCTGTATATAAAGTGGTAGGATAACTTACTAGGAGAGCTCTAAATATATATGTACATTAATATATATAGAGCAAATATATGTAACAATTAAGACAGACACGTTATTACATGGTTAAGTGGAGGTATAGGCCTATTTCAAGCGAACCATCTTCAGCTTCCGTCTTTATTGTATTTTATTCGTGTAAAATCTTCTGTACAATAAAGACGTAAGCTGAAGATGGTTCGCCTGAAATAGGCCTATACCTCCACTTGACCATGGAATAGCGCGTCTGTCTTAATTACACACACACACACACACACACACACACACATATATATATGTGTATATGTATATATATACATATATATATATTATAAAAGATTTTAGATTATTACAATGGGTAATACATATTTCACGGCGTTTTGATGTTATCGCGGCTCGTCAGACCCAAAAGTTCGTTCCTATTGGAATTTACCTGGGTTGCATACCGAGTGTATTATGTTATATATATATATATATATATATATATGAGAGAGAGAGAGAGAGAGAGAGAGAGAGAGAGACATGCTGAAAGGGAACAAAGGAATCGACGCTGAATACTGACAGTCAGTTCTACGCTTCAATGAGATTTCTGAAGATCACAGTGAGGAATGAATCTGACAGTCGACATGAAGTATTGACTTCCATATGCCCACACTGTCTATATCTATAAACTTGTTTGTCTCCGGTATTGGGCATTCTTTCAAAATAAATATACCAAGTTTAATATAGATAAGTACATACGCACACCCACGCTCGTAAATTGCTTACAATAGCGCAATGATCAGCTATTTGGTTCTGAGAACAATTCGTTCAATGATTCTCATTTGGTTAACTGCTATTCTGCTCCGAGGCTTGGACATTTTTCAGAATGAATTCCCTAAAACGATCGCTTCTATAGATAGATTAACCCGTGCAATTCTCGTACACCCAAGTGTACTTTAAACAATAAATAGTTTTCTCTTAGTGCAGATTAAACGAAGACAATGAAGAAATTTTATACATCACTATGATAAAGAAAAATGACGTCCTTTGCTTCTAATCTCTCAAAAGAACTTCCCAAATATCAACATTTTTCAATAGTTACCGCCATTACAGCGCAAACAGTTACGTCTAAAATCAATCTCCTTTACAATATACGTAAGTCAACCCAGTCTTGATACAAGTTACTATGTAATCAGCCCGTGTTTTCTGGTACGTCAGCTTGAACGACCACTAAATCGCCCGCCCTCATCCAACTCTGACCATCCGTCCGTAGTTTTGGGCGGTTGCCACCCACAATCGTCTGCTTTAACTTGACCAGAATGGACAAAAGCAACTAAATTCCCATTTCCTTCCTTGTATTATGCTCTCGCCAAAATCATTGTCGAGTTATCGGCCTTCCCAACAACGTAGATAATACACCAATGGTTCCGATATGAAATATCTATCACATGCCATCAGCGCTAAATACAGAACTGAACCAAACTGAAGCTTGTGACTGAAGTGGGTTGGGTGTGTTAATGGTAGCCTGCTATTTGGCAAAGAGCTGCGGAGAAGGGTGGGTATATATATATATATATATATATATTCGTTATAGATGGGGGAATTAATGAAGCCCTACTTTATATGTATTGCCAATGTGCAGAGTAAAATATAAATGTTTTAATTCTGCAAAAGAAAATAAGAATACAATGAGAAAACTGTAAAGCCAAAGGAAAATAAAAAAGAATTTCTCTTTTACTAGTTTTAAAACGTAAAAATTTTCCTATTCTAAATTTCTGCCGAATTTTATCTAATTCTTCAGTTAATAATAGAATAAACGCATATTTAGTTCTACGACAATCAAATATCCGTAGACATTCCCCTATCGTATCGTTAAATGTTCGAATTTAAAAACGTTAACAAAATATTGCAACAACAATCGTAAATATGAATGTTGGTGTTTATTTTAAGAAGTAAAGAATTAAAGTGAAATTGTGAACATTTTTGCATTTCGCTGAAACAGAAGTCAAACACTTCTTCCTTCCTTTCTTTCTTTCAATTTCTCACTGAGTAATGTCTGATGTATTTTGTCTTCTCATGCAATCAAAACGAAATAATCCATTATTTATTATGTATTAGCAAGAGACCTCAAACACTTCTATCTTTCTTTCTTTCTTTCTTTCATTGAAACCAAGTAGCGACTCTAATAAGTCTTTTTCTGTTTTCACGCTATTTAAACAGAATACTCTTTTATTTGTGAGGTGCTGGCAATGGTGTAATAGTCGTGCGAACTAACGAAGGAAAGGGCAAACACAAATATTAAAGGGTTCGTTTTTTTTATCATTTCACATCAAGCAAGGCGATAGGGTCACTAAGACGTAAATGATCATTGAGAGTGAAAACCCGAGACAAAAAGAAAAAACACAAAAAACAAACAAAAAAAAACCCACCTAATTAACGACTGAGGACAATGAAAGTACGGGAATCAAGGAGAGAGATGATTAACATTATATAAACTTTATGAAGATCAAAGTTGCCTGGAAAGAAAGAAGCTGGAAGAAATTCTACAGTTTTACTAATCTAGTAAAAGACCAGAACTGTAGATCACCCACTGACAGTTGAAATACACTTCTGTGCAAAAGTATTAGGACAAGAACTATTTCATCTTTTATGAGGCATCAAAATAATTGCGGCAATTTACCAATCGCACCTAGTGTATATACAGTACTGTGCAAAAGTATTAGGACAAGAACTATTTTATCTTTTATGAGGCATCAAAATAATTGCGACAATTTACCAATCGCACCTAGTATATATACAGTATTGTGCAAAAGTATTAGGACAAGAACTATTTTATCTTTTATGTGGCATATTGACAGAAAATAAACAATTTAATTAAACTAATTTTATTTGATTTACTCAACAAATGCTTTAACAAGAAAAAATACTTGTTAGAAAATAAATCTAATATTTAGTATAATAGACTTTTGCTTTGATCACAGCCTTCATTCTGTCAGGCATTGACATCACAAGCTTCTTCAATGTGTCTAATGGTATCTCCTGCCAAGCAGCTTGTATTTGTTCCCAAAGTATGTCTTGCGAATTAACATTAGATTTATCAATTTTTTTATCCAAAATATCCCATAGATGTTTAATAGGATTGAGATCAGGGCTTTGTGGGGGCCAATTCACATTCCGAAGCCTTCCTTCTTCTAAATAATTCTTACAAAGGTTTGAAGTATGCTTAGGGTTATTGTCTACCGGTAGTGTGCAAAAGTGTTAGGACCTGGGTGATTTTAAACTTTATTTTGATGCCTCGTAAAAGATAAAATAGTTTTTGTCCTAATAATTTTGCACAGTACTGTAGCTACTTAATTGTAATACTGAAAATAAATGTTTCCATACAAGAAACATTTGGCATTCATTGAACGTACAGTCAGTGGAAATGTATAAAATACAGGGTGACAAAAAAAAAAAAAAAACGGGAATTTTTATTTGTCCCTTTGTGCTTTTTTGGGGGGTGGGTGGGGTGCTATCTGAAAAGTAAAGTGCACACGACTCGACCAAGACCTCTGGATGAGTTAAAACAAAGAATTCAGACTTAATAAAATTCACAGTATCCCAGCTGAGATGTTGCAGCGGTCAATGAGGAATCTCAACAGCAGATTTCAAGAATGCATTCGTACAGGAGGACGACATCTACAGGACGTAATTTTTAAAAAATCAAAATTCCATCATTGTTTCTTAAATGACATGTTTTAAGGTTTTAGTTGCTTTGAATAAAATATTTTTCTTCCATCAATCTTGGTTTTATTGGATTGTTAAATAGTTCCTGTTTTTGTGGGTTACCCTGTATTTCTCTTAAAACAATTTTTTTTTTAGGGAAATAGGCGTCCCAAGTCCAGTAACTGTTATAGCTCTTTCTAGTACTGATGAGAGTTTCTTCCTAACCTTTTGTTGAAGAACGTGTAGAAAATCAACATCTTCATAAGAATATTACTTCTCTCAAGTGCTGTCAATTTTAGTTTTGTCACAGAAAATCTCCAACTGATGTTTTTGTTTTTTGGGATTCTGTAGCGTCAGTCTATCATATTTGATTAAGTTTTGTCTTCTTTAAGACCCGGATGGATTTATTCGCTCGAAGCCATTTTTTGATCATTGATCTAAAAAAAAACGGTTTTATTCTAGTTTGCTAATTAGGTTGCCAATCATTGTCCTGCGTCAGTCGTTGGCAAACGGAGTTAATTTACCTGAGATGAAATAAAACTGGAACTTGATACTAACGAAACAAAATAAAATAAACAAGTTTATTTATCAGTGATATGGAGTAGGAACACAAAACCTTCGACTCCAACCCATCTTTATGTAATTAAGTTATTATGGCCTACATACCTTAAAGCCTATGCCTACGCTCTTAACTTGAGTTAGAACTATGAGTAGAACTATATTATAACTGGTTTATAACAAAGATATTGTTGCTTTTACATCATGCCTATTCATTCTTTAACATTTTCTAACAGAATTAGGGACAAAATCTTTGAAAGGATATAGAAGATATAACAATAATAATAAAAATGCTATTATCTAAGAGTTATATATATATATATATATATATATATATATATATATATATATATATATATATTACAAGGCCTCTGATTGGGATGTGAGGAGCATGGAACCACCTCTTAATTGTTGTTGTTCCTAGTTCCACCTTGACCCGAAGTGGTAGCACCTTAGGGTCCCACCTATGGGCAAATTGTTAACTCTCAAACTGGGGTCAAAACATTATGAAAGTATAAAAATAGACTTTTATAGAAATATATACATAAAAATAGACTTCTATAAAAAAAAAATATACATTTTTGAAGAAAACATTATTACCATAACAGTTTTGAAGAAGAAAAAACTCTCTGCAAATATTTTTGAGTACAAAACTAGAAGGCACTAAGATAAAAAAGATAAAAACAAAAAAAAACAAAAATTAATTAAAATCTGACTAAATCAGCCTTCTCACTATAACTGAACTTTAAAAAATACCTTAAAACCCCTCCTTTTTGGCATTAAATAACCCACAGTGGTGTTGATATGCCGTTAAACAAAACTCAAATTCAACGGAGAATCTGTAATATGATCGATACCGACTTGGCAGACCGCCTGCAGTATCTCTCTCACCAGCGTGACGTGGCTTCCCTGTGCCTCTTCCATAAATACTTTCACGGCTTCTGCTCTGATGAAATTAGATCACCCTAGGTACGAATTTGCACGAAATACTAGATTAGCAAGTAGGTCCCACACTTTTTCAGCGAAACCCATAAAATGTAACCGCAATTTCTACTCCAACAGCTTCTTTTCTTGCACTTCCCGCCTGTGGAATTCCCTTCCACATGCTTGCTTCCCCGACAGCTACAATCTCCAGGAGTTTAAATATAAGGTCAATAGACACCTCCTAATACACTAACTCGCATCCATTCTCTCAAACACTCTTCCCATCTACATCCTTACCCGTCTATCACCCTCCTTCTGACATTTCCTATATCTAACCACTCTTTCTCACCACCTTCCACTATGTATTCCCCTGCACAATAGTAGCAGTGGAATGCTATGCTTGGGGTGAAACGATTAAAAAAAAAAAATACAGGGTTAGAGACAGATAACTGATGGCTACCAGAAGAGGCTCTACGCAAGGAATGGTGATGACATACTCCAGTGATTGTAATAAAGGGTTTAGTTCGAAATTCCTAGCACCTGAAGAAGGCCGGAGCGTACAACAACTGAAATGCCGTACAATTTTTTTTTATTTTTAATCATATCACCCCAAGCAAGGCGAAAACGCCACTGATGCGCAGGGGGCTACGTAAGAGTGAAAAGATTGGAAAAGAGAAAAACCAGAAACCACATCCTAAACAGGAAACAAGGGATGAGCCTCTTCACCTGTTCAATAGACGTGGGTGGAGTGTGAACTGGGCGATAGTTTAGTCTATCTACTCCAATTGTCTATCTACTTTGTGTGAAATAAGCACTTTCTTCGAACTATACACACATACACACACACGTCTGCGTGTGTAAAATTTCATCTTTAAAAGGATAAGCTTTTACTTGTCATGTATGTGTGCGTGCGTATAGATCAGTATAAATAAGTTCATCGGAGCAAAGCGTTAATTCACAAGAAATATTTATTTTTCAATGTACTCTTTTTATTTTTTTGTCAATGCACTTAATCTCACACGTCTCCATCAATCATATAGATCAAACAGCACTGTTAAATTTCATATAAAAATTCATGTTAATATCTGTGACAAGCTACGAATTTATTGATCCTTCGTATAAATGTGAGACAGAGAAAGATAAGAAAATGAGGGAGAGAGAGAAACTACATGCATACATTAATATTATACTAACACTGCTGAAAATTTCTCGGCTCAACACAATTCGAAAAAAAATGTCAACTAGACAAAACGCCAAGTATTTGTAAATGGGGAAATGGGGAGGTGACTTCTGTAGTTTTGTATACACAAACACACACACGCTATAAAATGTGTAGTATACTTTAGTTAATAATCATTTCAGCTAAATATATTGTACATACAGTACTGTGCAAAAGTATTAGGACTAACTTTTTTATCTTCTATGAGACATATTGACAGAAAACAAACAATTTTATTTGATTTACTCAACAAATGCTTTAAGAAGAAAAATAGTTGTTCACAACAAAAATGAGGACAATAGTCCGAATAGTGTAAATACTGTCTACCTACATCTGTTACCGTTTCTTGGCGTTTCCTTTCTCTTTATTAGTGTTATCAGTAGAGTTCCTCTCTTCAGTAATCTTTTTTTGTGCGTATTGATTTTATTTTTGATCAGGTTAATTAATTTAATTGTTTGCCGCCTTTAGGTTATAGCTAACATTGTGTCTTTCTTGTACAGTTTATGTTTTTAAGTATAATAACTAGTTGTTTTTCTTAATGCCTCTAATCTTAATACATTCAGTTAAGTGCCAAACGTGATACACGCTTGGGCGATCATGTCTCGAAAGAGACATGACTGACTGGGCAGAAGATTATCCCGCAGTAGGTTGCCATTGCTTTCTGGGATAGACTGGTTGCCATCCAAGGCTATAAAACCTAATCTGTCATATTATTTAATTTATAGGTAGAGGCAGAAAAGCTCTATTATATTATTAAGTTGTAATTAGTGAGGGATCAGTTTATTACTTCATAACAATAGAAAATTGATCTCCCACTTTATGCCCAGTAGAAACCTTGATCATGTTTTCGACTATTATATTCAGGCAGTTAAGTGCCATACGTGGTACAGGCTTGGGCGATCATGTCTCGAAAGAAACATGACTGGGCAAAAGATTATCCCGCAGTAAGTTGCCATTGCTTTCTGCGTTAGACTGGTTGCCATCCAAGGCTATAGAACCAAGTCTATCCTATTATTTAACCCATAACTGGAGGGAAGAGACGGATTATTACATTTCCCAAGAGTATTTGTGCGTAAGTGAATGCATGGAATTCGAACTCGGCTCCCCGATTTGTCATTCCGAGTCTATACCTACTGCTCCACAACGCACACCCAACTGTATTCACTTCTCTTCTGTATTATTATACTGCCGTAGCCCGACTGTAATGATCTGTTTCGGGAAAAATGGGAAATTACCATTTATTTGAAAGAATAACTATAAAGTTGCTAACAACGATTTCTCAAGGCTTCCGCCATTTTGGCTCTGATCAGATACTCTACAATACAGATCAAGATAAACTATACTCTCCATCCACAAAACAGACGGTTGTGCGCACTACTACATGTTTTCACTGGCCTGAAAATAGTGCAAAGCGGGAAGTAGTTTATAACACAAAAACCACGGATCGATATTTCACGTACATCAACAGCAGTCAATATGTATATCACAAAGACGTATACGTACCTCCATAGCAGCGAAAGGGTTGTTAATAATAATAATAATAATAAGAAGAAGAAGAAGAAGAAGAAGAAGAAGAAGAAGAAGAAGAAGAAGAAGAAGGAACTTCCGGTTATGAACTTATAAAAGCCTTAACCGTTAAGCAATTAGTCAAAACAAATCGCTTGACGAAACGTAAATGGTCGAAATCATGGTAAACATAACCGGCTGATCTTCCCTACCTATCTACATCAGGTGGACGTGTCTAGCCACACTGATGAGCTGTGATACAGCGAAACAGGCTTGTATGTGGATGACTAATATTATGCTCTCATTACGATTGGGCTCTCTAGAGAAGAAAATTTTAAAAACAGTTTCAACTTCTGCTGTATAAGCGTGACTCTTCAGAAATGAATTGAGTTCTTTCGGTGACTGGCGTGTGTATACACTGCTTATATATAATACGGTAAAATTTCCTTTCTCTGATTCCATGCGCCTATGGCTTAGGGAGTAGCGACTCGAACTGACACCAAATCGGCCGAGTTCCGATCCCGGCCAGAAGCAAGTGGATCTGTCTAGCCACACTGATGAGCTGCGAAACAGGCTTGTATGTGGATGACTAATATTATGCTCTCATTACGATTGGGCTCTCTAGAGAAGAAAATTTTAAAAACAGTTTCAACTTCTGCTGTATAAGCGT
>JBBBDQ010000284.1:6437500-6490000 GCA_037127315.1 Ascarosepion bandense | reverse complement strand
TCTGGAAACAACATAATGACTAACTTGTCATCTTGGCACAATCTGCAAACATCACCACCATTGTATGTTTTGGCTTTTTATATATATTTTTTAACTATACCCCAAGTTATATAAGGGTTTTTCTAATTGTCATTTCCACACGTGGCTAGCCAGTTTGGTATATTTTTAAAGGTTTTCCAGTTTAAAATGTAGATTTGTGATTATTCCATCTATTTTTTTAAATTCTTTCTGTAGACCACAAATATGTTTTTCTTTGTCCATCTGTATCATGATACAGGTCACCTAATTTAATTATGACAAAAAAAAAAAAATTATATATATATATATATATATATATTGTGTGAGATAAGATGAATTAACTCTTTGCTTCGATGAACTTATTTATACCGATCTATACGCACGCACACATACATGACAAGTAAAAGCTTATCCTTTTAAAGATAAAATTTTACACACACACACACGTGTGTGTGTGTGTGTGTGTGTGTGTATAGTTCGAAGAAAGTGCTTATTTCACACAAAGTAGATAGGCAGTTGGAGTAGATAGTTTAGTCTATCGCCCGGGTCACACTCCACCCACGTCTATTGAACAGGTGAAGAGGCTCATCTCTTGTTTCCTGTTTAGGATGTGGTTTTCAGTTTTTCTCATTTCCAATCTTTTCACTCTTACGTAGCCCCCTGCACATCAGTGGCGTTTTCGCCTTGCTTGGGGTGATATGATTAAAATATAATTAGTTTTTTTTTTTTTTGTCATAATGTAATGGTCCACCTTTCAGATAAACCACACACACGCATATATATGAATTATTTTTTAACATTATTTTTACCGATACTCGTATTTAAGTAGATATTCTGTTTTTAATTAAACAGTATTTTATATTTATATTAGGTTCGAATCCTGCTGGATAGCACACATTTTCGTCATAAACATTTATCGTGAAATCATCAGGCCGGTAGATATAAATATAAAATACTGTTTAATTAAAAACAGAATATCTACTTAAATACGAGCATCGGTAAAAATAATGTTAAAAAATAATTCATTACAAATTGTCGGTTGCTTATAACCAAGTTTCGTTAAATTTCGTTAATTTCCGTAACAAGTTTACATTATATATGTAATAATCTATGCGTGTGTGGTTTATCTGAAAGGTGGACCATTTTTACCCTTACATTTCAGTTAAATCATTCTATTTTATTATTTCATTTTTAATAATCTTTTTATAATTTTTTATAATTTTTATAATTTTCTCTAATTCGCCACGTTTTATGTTTTAAAATGATAAACATGCAACTAACTGAAAGAAATATTGTTACTTTTTTTCTCTTACTCATCATCAATGACACATCATGCATTTCAAGCAAAGATATGTGACTATTTCCTCATGGTCTAAGATTTGTGTGCGCTTACTGTGTCCCATATACGTAAGATAGGAAAATTGGTCCTCTCCTTGGTTGTTTATAAGCATAAAAGACGGAAAACAATTGAAAGAAAGCTTAGAAATAAAGAGAAATGAGAAATGCTATTATAATTGTTAAAATCCCAATTAAATCAAGAGATTTAAGTGCCCACTACAAGCAGGAAGACGGTCACAACTCATCTGGTAAACATGTCGATTACTCAGCAACAGAATAGACGTTTGTATTTTTTAAATTTCTTTTTAAATAATTTGACTCGAAGCAAGACAATAAAGTCACTAAGACTTAGCAGGTTACTGAATGCGAAAGAATATGAGAAAAAAAATTCATAAAGTTTAAATATCAAAGAGGAAAGCTCATCAGAACAATTACCATGGAAGTATTTATAGAAAAGGTACAGGGAAGCTAAATTATGGCACTGGGGAAAGGACCAAAACCGTGATGTTATGTCAGGATTAATATCATTGCAGATTCTTCCTTAGATTTAATCAAGAATTTCTATATGCATAGAATCACCATACCAGCTGTGACAGCAATATTCAATACATAGACAAATGATAGACTTACAGATATGTAAGACTAGCATCATAGCCCGGCGTTGCGCGTGCAACTCAGAACATTTTAGTAGTAGGACTCAGTTATATTAAAAAATTGTTGTTTAAAAATTGTTCAAAAATTCCATTAAAAAAATCTGTTTTCTTTTGTTTTGCTTAAACGGGATTTGATTTTTGATTGATATTGTAAACAACATTGCATTTGTTTTTGTTTCAAAATTACGGGGATAATATTTACATTTTTTGTTGACTAAATGAATTTAACATAATAAAAATTATTTACTTTGTTTTACTGAAATTAGAAATATAAAAACTATTACGCTCTCAGTTCAGAAATTTTAGAAGAATATTTAAAAATGTAGACATTTAATTTTAGAGGAAAAAATTTAAATATAAAGGTTCATTTTTTTTTTAATAAAAATATTTTAGTCGCGTTTGACACGTGTGATTTGATTTCTGTGACGTAATTCAGCAACCACCTTAGATCGTAGATGTTTTACGGAGCAAATGTAAAAAATCTGCTCCATTGGCCAAAAAGTACGAAAGGGAAAATTGCTGAACTTAAACCCAAACAGTATGAGTCGACCTGACTTCACTGTAGATATGTGTCCCTAGAAAGTTTGAATGGCGTAGCTTAAATGTAGGCGAGCATAGCTTACAGTCACACACAGGCTCACAGATTGCCTTTTCTATATATATATATATATATATATATATATATAGATTTAGGCAAAAAAAAATTGTCTCGTATGGCGAACCAACTTTACGAGCAGCAGATCTAGTAATTGATTCAAAATAATATTTCCTCGCTCATGTCAGTGGAAAGCTTTAGCCTGAGAAGTTGCAATAAGTTACTGTCCTGGAGGTTAGCATCAGTCGTGCTGATGGACAGTGACTTAAACGTTAGGAGAAATATTCTGCACATTTTTAAATTGATAAGAGTACGATCTTATTTACAGTGAGAGGATTTTTTTCTCAGTCTATAAACAAGAAACAAAAACTACACTATAAGAGTGAGAAATATATCTCATGATTAGCTAACATCGTTATCCAATAAAAACATGAAGATTAAAGCAACTTTGAAGTAAAAAGTATATAGAAAGCTTCGGGCAAGTACTTCTTGTTCCATGATTATTTAAACCAGTTAAGAGCATATAAAATTCGTTTTACCCTTGAGATATAAATATCTACTATTAATAGAAATATTAGATCTTTGAGCAATTTAAAGTCAGAAAGGCGTTTGGTACTAACAGCCGCCAGGAGGTAATATTTCAGGCCAAGAAACGAAAAAAAAAATATACTTATATTGCGTGGGAACTTAACTTTCGGTCTATTGCCATAGATTGGGTAAAGATTTAACCAATTTTTTTTTTTGTTTATTTATTTACATTTTCCCACATTTTTTTTTTTTATATAAGAAACAGTTTTGAATCCAATCCAAAAAATAAAAATTAAATTCAGTAATTATAAAGAAAGTAACGAACAGAAAAAAACAGAAGAAATATGGAATAAACATTGCAGGATTATTTTACGTGGAATTTTATAAATACCTTTATTAAAAATATATAAATATATAAAAACAATGCTTCCATAAATAGATTTATTCGCCAATCGGTATTTCAGAGTCTAGATAGGTTCGTCTCTCGTCCGATCCACACTATTCCCAGGTCTTTTGAACAGAAGTATAGGTTTATCCCTTGTTTTCTGTTTAGAGTTGGATCCTCGGTTCTTTTTCTTTCATTCACAGTAATTCCTTGCGTCTTAATGGCATTTTCGCCTTACTTGAGTGAGGCTGATTCAAACATAAAATAAATTAATTCAACAAAAAAACATGGAGTTATGAAAATCTGAAACGAAATATTTTCAATTATTTCAAAATCTTCGACCTTTCCTCAGGCTGGGATCTCATTAAATTAAATTAAAAGAAATACCAGAAAAAGACCGAAGAGCATATCGGCCGAATGTACATCAGTAATAGAGTAATAGTTAGCAATGTATTAAGCGATCGATTACAATATACTTCGATCGTGCTTTCGTTATTATTTCATTAAGGATGTTAGTTTTAGAATCGTACAGCCCAAAGCTACAAACCAATAATGCGAGATGATATTTAAGGGTGCGATGTAAGAGTGTCGTCGAAATAACGCAAAATAGGAAATAGCACTAACTTCTCTTTTTAACTGATATATTTTCCAAAATTACAAAAAGAAATAATAATAATAAAAATAAATAAAAATAAAATAATATCCTGAGATACTAAAGAGCAAACAACAAAATCGCCATTGGCTTCAGCCACAACTTCGGAATCTCCTGCATCTCTTTTGGACGGTCTCCTTGTTTAAGTTAGTGAATGCTGCCATAATCCTACCTTCAGTTCATCTTTGGTGTTACAAGGAGTTTTGTTGGTCTCTCACTCAACTGTGCCCCACACATAATTATCAAAGGTGTTTGCAGTCTGGGGAGTTAGGCGGCCAGATGTAAGGGGTGATGTGGTCGCACTAACTTCTGACAGCCATAATTAGGTTCTCTTGCTTGTGTAGCATTGTGCAAAGTTCTGTTGCCAAACACAGGGTCATTCAGCAGCCACCCTCTTGACCTAGAGCGGCACTACTTCCTCAAGGCACTTTACGTAGACCCCCGTGTTGAGTTTGAGGCTCTGAAAAACAAACTTGTGAGTTCATTTCTTATCAGAACAATTAAAGTGAGTTTTCCGATCTGCCGTATCTTCGTAATCACCATTAGACTCATTCAACTCTTCCAGAATTATCAGTACTGTTGTTATCTGCTGTTGTCCTCATCCTTATTGTCATATTCACGACGTTTCTGCCGTCGTACACTCCAGCCTTTTTAAGGTAATATACGTTGGAATTTCGAACCGAACACTTACCTCACGGAGGTAGGTTGTGTTTTAAGTAATCGTACCATGTCTTTTATGGATATCTCTTTTTTTTTTTAGTTAATTCCCTTCAGTAACTAAAATCTTTTCTACTGAATTTTTTTTTTTACCACTGCTGTGGCTAGATATTGAACTAACAAAACTTCAGGACCAGACACTTTTAGATCACCCCAACCAATGCTTTTATCCACTCGGTCATGAGAAGGCCGGAGTATACAACGGGAGAAACGTAGTGAATGTTACGATAAAAATGAGGACAACAATCCGAACAATGTAAATAGCTACAGTACCTTATCTCAGAAATGTAAACAGATGTAGCTGCCTTAAGTTCAATCTAACTGAATACGTGATTTATAGAAGTATTGAAAATATAATCTACTATGCATTTCCATATAAAGACTAATCAGCACAAGCCAATATAAAATAAATTATTTTGAAAATGCACTCTATGAGGCGGAGACACCCAGTGCAATATTGCTTTGATAGCATGTTAAATCGCCATGTTAAATCGCAATGAAAACGTTCACCGCTGCAGGTAATCTTTCGACCTGTCCGTCTGGAAGCATCTACACATATCGAGATCTTCTGCTAGTATAAATAGCGAGACTGCATCCATCGGCGACTTGCTAGTTCTACCGCGAAGTTCAGAGCACCTGCTATTCTCTAGTGGGTACCCATTTGAGTACCTGATCAACTTCAGTGAATCGGACGATAACCGGTTTTTCGACATGATTTTATCGGAAGCAGGATTTGAAGCAAAAGTCAGTCAGTCAGTTAAGTGCCATACATGATACACGCTTGGGCGATCATGTCTCGAAATTATTATCCCGCAGTAGGTTGTCATTGCTTTCTGCAGTAGCCAAGGTTATAGAACCCAGTTTGTCCCGTTATTTAAGTAGACTAGCCTTTAGTGACAGCCAATCTAAGGGAAAAACAATTCTGAGTTTTGTGAAAGAACTGGAATATCATTCCACTATCTTTCCAGAAAATTAATCCAGTTCACAAATAGCAAAGAAATGGAAAATGTGTATAGTCATGAACAATAAAAATAAGATATGTAGCTAGATTGCATCCAATGCCATGTTACTAGGCCTACTGAGTAGCTTAGTGCACCCAGTATTCCCTAAGGTTAACTTTGTTTATATTTGCTGATCGGACGAAGACCGTAACGTCCTGATGATTACTTTAAATGAAGCTAAAATTATTATCGGATTCTGCTTACGATTTGTAGACCTCAATATTTGCTCGAATGTCTCCAGTTATTTCATTAAAGTTTAAAAAATCCACAAAAACAATATAAACAATCATCGAACTAGACATCAGACCTCAAGTGAATGACTATATAGAATCCATAGCTAAATCCGCTGCTAAGAAGGTCGGTTCTCTGTGTAGGGCCAGGAAGGTTTTCCTGTCTGAAACCATCCTGCACATATATAAATCTACCATCCGCCCTTTGCATTGAATACTACTGCCATATCTGGTCGGGTGCTCCTGCTATCCAACTAGGGGTCCTTGACAAAATCCAACGGAGAATCTATAATGTAATCGATCCCGACTTGGTAGCTCAGATAAAGTCACTTTCTCACCAGCGCAATGTGGCTTCCCTGTGTCTCTTCTACAAATACTTTCACGGCTTCTGCTCCGATGAACTTAGCTCATTGGTGGCCCCTTTATATGAATTTACTCGAGCCACAAGATTAGCTACTAGGTCCCACCCTTTTACTGTGAAACCAATAAAATATAAACGTAAATTCTACTCCATCAGTTTCTTTTCTCGCACTTCCCTCTTGTGGAATTCTCTTCCATTTGCTTTGCTTCCTCGACAGCTAAAATCTCCAAGAATTTAAATGTAAAGTCAATAATCATTTCCTATTTCACTAACTTGCATCCTCTCTCTCTCATGCTCTTTCCTCCATCCACTTCACTCTCATCAGTATTCTCATCCTTCTCTTACCCACTTCCTAACACCCCCTATAACCGGTCACTCTTTTTCATAACTTTCATCCTATGTAACCCCCTGCACAACAGTGCCAGTAAACTGCCTTGCTTGAGGTGTTATGGTTATAAAAAAAATATCATAACTCAATGACGTCTACAAATGAAAAGAATTTCTACAACCTTAATATAGAATTGGTTAGAATTACTTCCAAATAAAAAAAAATTAATAAACACAAAATAATAGTAAAACTAAACCTGAAGCATGAATTTAAAAAATGGATTAAAGACATTGACGAGGCAGCTTGGAACACAAATAAAAAGATTCTTTGAGCATAGGCGGGATTTAAAAAAAACAAAACAAAAAATAATACACTCAATGAACTAGCAGTTCATCATTACATATCCGAACATAACACTAAAGAATGTGGTTGTTATTAAAAAAAAAGATATTTCCTAAAATGGAAAACGTATTGATAGTGCATTAATTCGTTAATATGAAATAAATTTATTTCCGGTATTTCACTTCTTTCCCCAAAAATACTACTGGTATCACAATAATAACAATATAAACTTTTAAACATATTAATGATATATTAGTAAAAGCATCAAATTTATATGTTGTTGGAGGTTAATCGTTACTAGTTTTTGCCGTGTGGGTCTCCCAACGCTTTCAGTTCCCTGTAATATATATGTACGTCTTTATTTGCAATAGTTTTGGGCACCATGATTGGTTTTATTTTCAGTAGATTTACTGATAAAATATATACTGGCAAGTAGTTATTTTTATCGTAAAGTGCTCGATATCGGGTTGGAGATCGTGCGTTGATAGTTTTAGTGCAAAGAATTTGTTCTTTTAAACTGAGTATGTTTATATACCGACTTCGAAGTTTCGTGAGGACACCGTTATGAGGAACAAAAAAAATCCAGCCCCGATGAGTGAAGACATCATAACGGTGTCCCTATGAAACGTCGAAGTTGGTATGAACCTTTTTAGTTAAAGAGACAAGTTCTTTGCACTAAAAGTATATATATATATATATATATATATATATATATATATATAGTTTAATAACATAGGTTTGGTTATAATTAAATTAGACCCGTACACATTTCTATTAAAAAGTGTTCAATATAATTATATTGTAGAACTTTTGAACATTTTCCTTTTGTAAACGAGTTACACAAATGGAACACACACACACACACACACACATATATATATATATATATATATATATATAGATATATATATATAGATATGTATATAAGAATTGATTTGCGATGCATTTGGTTTCTGGAAAGAACATCTTATGACAGGGATTTTATTGATGGAATTAGCATGATATATATGTTAATATCGTAAACAATAGCCCACCTACAAATTACAGATAAACAATAATTATTTATGAATTTATATGTTCGTTAAGGAAGTATGTTCAAACCAAATTTATGAATAATTTTATTAGTCATCTCACATGTCTATCAAGAAGATTCACATTACATCTCTGTGACCATAGTTCAATTAGCACTCATTTAAACACACGGTAACATAACAAACTTCCTTCCTTACACACTCTTAGAAATATAGTCTCGTCCACATTTACAAAATGTCTAAAAATAATGAAAGTATTAACTTAAAAAACAATACTCAATGAAATCAACTGTGAATACGTGTACACGTGTTTGTAAAATAAAATAAAAATTCCTATCGGTAAAGATGTAGATAAAAATCTACATATTCAGTATTAAAAAATAAATAAATAAATAACTGAGCTAGGATATACTGAAAATCCGGAGAGTTTTACACACTTTAAAAAGAAAATAGTTATACAAACACACAAAAAAAGCTTAATCGTAGTCCCTTGTCAGTCGTCTTTAATCATATATATATATATATATATATATATATATATATGCCGGGCTTATTTTAGTTTGGGACAAAAGCACAAATGTATTAGATATAAAGAGGGGATGGATTATAAATGGAGAAATGATTCGAGAAAGACATACTTATTGTGTGCGCGTGCGCAGGCCACAAGAATTTCAATAACTCGCTCGAGACTTACAACAACGACAACGACAACCCTCCCCACAGAGTGAGAGACAGGCGGGGAGGGGAGAGGGAGAGAGAGAGTGAGACAAAGAAAAGAAAAGAGGAAATAAAAAAACCTGAGTGAGAGGGAGAGTAAGAAGAAAGGAAAGGAGAGTTTGTTCAAATCGGTGAGGGTTAGGTTTAGAAATAAGTTTCTTTTTTTTTCTCGTAGGAATATCTAGGTCAACATCGAGGGACATACAGCCTTTTTTCATAGCACAAGTGGACAACTTATATATCACCATATATAGGCATGCTGTATTTGTTGTGGAGTTATTTTGTGTTAGTTGTACTATTTTGTTGTTGTTTATTTCTAAGGTTAGTTTGTGGTTGAAGCTAGTAGCCTAATTTCTACTTCCAAAAGGAAGGAAGAGAAGAAAATACTATATATAAACGATGTTACACTAAAACAAGTTGTTCGAGATAACAGGTTGTCTAAAATGTGTCGGTACTAAATTATTATTAAATTAAGGATGTGCGTTCTGGTGCAGTGGCTATCGACTCGGAACGACAAATCTGGTTGCCAAGTTCGAATTCCAGTTGAATTCATTGCATTCACTTACGCACAAATACCCTTGGAAAAGGTATAATTGTACTACTTTTGGCACCATAAGACAGAACAGATACTACACTTTGATCTCGATATTTACCTGACCTCCTGACTATAGAGGTTTCCTTTTTTTATGCGGAGCTTACATATGGGCCATTGACAAAAAAAACTTACTGCTCTCCGCTACCACTGTCACGCAGACGTCATTATACCTACCAAATCCACTTCTCTTAATTTATTAAGGAAGGTCCTGCTGCAACATTGAAACCCCCGGAACCGAGCGCCTTCTCCTATCTCAAATGAGGAAAGAACATATACAACACTTTGATCGGATCATAGTATCATTGACACTTATGCATACATATTGGCTAGTTAAAAAAGATTGCCCAGTCCCTGTGCTCACTGTCACAGTGATGTTGGTATCAACTACCCTCACATTCTTTCGTGCAATGAAGGAGGTACTATCGCGGGAACAGAATTTTCTATACCAGGTATCCATTAAAGTTTAATTTTTCCCCGTGAACTGTCCGAAGTCAGAAATGCAATAGAAAATTGAAAAGCCAGATATTGGTATTTATTCGCCCCGCCACAATGATGGGATATGGCACAAGGCCGGTTTTAAATGGAGTACCCAAGTGCGTGCACATTGACCCAGTTCAAATGTTGCCTGGTCCCCGCAGTCATCGTCGCGCTGGCGACGGTATTCCACCGACACTCCTCATGTACATAGAGGTTAGTGCTGCCCAAAAGCTGGAATCTCCAGGGCAGGCATACCTTATTTATTTGTAGTGTTCTCACTGAAGACAGAAACACAACTGAGATATAAAATGTAGTTTGTCCGCCTGAGGCCAGATACTACACATAGTATTTACTAGTTAACCTCCACCACCACGACGCTTGCAGCATGTAACTAAAGGTCAGTTTAATGTGGAGAGTATGAGTGCGTGCACCCGGGCCAGGTCCCAAAATAGACCAGCTCCCACAAGCATCGTTTACACTGGAATCAGTATCTCCACTCTTTTGTGGAATGAGGGAAGTATTTCCGCGGGCAGCTATTTCCCGGGACTGGTCATCTGCCCAAGGACAAAAATACAACTGAATCACGCTCTCTCTGAACACAGAATTGAGAGATAAAACATAGTTTGTCTGCCCGAAGGCAGATACTATTCTTGGATCCCAACTCGAAGGCCTTGAAAACGAGCGCTGATTAAGTCGGGAGATAGAGTTTATAAGATTCCATGCAAAGTTGAAAAAAAAAATGTCCTTTTAAAGCCACATTCTCAGAAGGCCGCTTTCTAAAGGAAAAAAAGTGTTACTAGAATTTGATATGGCGAACCATATTTGGAGTATAGAAATTCACCCACGTCACCCTCTCTGTTCGAGAGCGGGAGAATTGAAAGAGGAGTCTTGTTGATGAGTTACGCAAGTCAGACCAGTATTGATTTCAGTGTGGTATGATTTTTCTGAATAGCACCCAGTGTAAATTAGAATCAACCTCGGTGGTAGTAAATGAAATCGTCTGTACGTCTCCCGTGGCTGTAATCAACTGATCAGTCAGTAAGTGCCATACGTAATACACGCTTTGGGCGATCATGTCTCGAAAGAGACATGACTGATTGGGCAGAAGATTATCCCGCAGTATGTTGCCATTGCTTTCTGCGGTAGACTGATTGCTAACCAAAGCTATAGAACCCAATCTGTCCTATTATTTAGCCCATAACTGGAGGGAAGAGACGGATTAATACCTTTCCCAAGGGTATTTGTGCGTAAGTGAATGCCATGAATTCAACTGGTATTCGACCTCGGCACCCCGATTTGTCGTTCCGAGTTGATATCCACCACATTACACCACAATTTGAAAAACTGTCACTATTTTGGCGGTAATGGAGAAAGAGATATTGATTTTACCCATTGTGGAGTCGACACATGAAGAAGGCTATGAAATAGTAAGGTCGAAACGTTGTGGTAAATCATGTTCTGTGATCTGAACAAAGCTGGGATCTTTATGAAACTTGTTAGAAATTTTATATTAACAATTATGTAATTCTTCCCTTTTTTATTTACAACGCGGACTATTTTCTTCATCTTTGTTATTATCACAACTTTTCTACTGTTGTACTCATCGGTTTTCATCAGGTGCTTATATCCGGGTAATTGTTCTGCGGTCAAAAAGGCAGTTTAATAATATGAAATTATCTCAGAAACGGTTAACACAAATTTTGAAAACAAACTGAAGCTACATGTTACACACTAACATAAAAAGAATAAAACTATTTCTTAATCACAGACCTTTCCACCGTTATGTGTTGACAGATTTGATAGTCGCGAGATAAGTGTATGGCAATCACAAATGACATAATTCTACAAAATTTTTCCTGTGAAGGGAAGAAAGTCAGAAACACATGACCTTTTAATTTACTCATAGAAATTACCCTACAAAAATCTTCAAATGCACAAAAAAAATTCGCTTAAGAAGTTTTAAAACTAACCCCAACAAATCTCTGAAGTATTTTCAAAATATTTTTGAAACTTTATAAATTAATATAGTTAAAAAAGAAATTAAAACAGTTCTTTTAAAATGTTATTATTAATCGAAAAATCTTTCGTCAAACAATAATGTCCTTAATTTATATTATTGAAGCAAATTCCCGGTTCACACTCCTCCCACGTCTATTGAACAGGTTAAGAGGCTCATCCCTTGTTCCCTGTTTAAGATGTGGTTACCGGCTTTCCCTGTTCAAATCTCACTCTTTTTTTTTTTTTTTTTTCAATTGGAGTAGATAGATCTATCTATCGCCCGGTTCACACTCCACCCACGTCTATTGAACAGGTTAAGAGGCTCATCCCTTGTTCCCTGTTTAGGATGTGGTTACCGGCTTTCTCTTTTCCAATCTTTTCACTATTACGTAGCCCCCTGCACATCAGTGGCGTTACCGCCTTGCTTGGGGTGATACGATTAAAAAAAAAATATTAAATATTTTCAGTTAATTCCCTGTATTTTCAGGACGTAGGTGATTATGGCTTACCACAAGTTTGTTCTTTTTTAAGCGTGAACTGAGATGAATTCTTGCAAACTATGTTGGAGTGGTTTTCGTTGCATTTTACACGGTTTGGAATTTGGAATTTCATTCTCTTAGAACGTATCACAATTGCCTTAGCTAATTAGATGAACTTTACACTTTTGCTGCACCAGTTCAAACATTTATAGCCAAGACGTGCCTTGCTACAGCCACAGAGTCGAATCCCCTAAATTTCTCCCTCATTCCATTTATAAAGAGAAGGTTCCACTCAAGCAGATTTCTCCCAAGTCTATTCTTGATATCTATCCTCATAATTTTCACTCTCTTCAACGTCATCTTACATTTATGTTAAACACCTTATTCAGTAACCGCTACCACTTAAGTGCCATACGGTATACACGCTTGGGCGATCATGTCTCGAAGGAGACATGACTGACTGGGCAGATGGTTATCCTGCAGTAGGTTGCCATTACTTTCTGTGGTAGACTGGTTGCCAGTCAAGGCTATAGAACCCAATCTATCCTGTTATTTAACTCATAATTGCAGAGAAGAAACGGATTGATACCTTTCCCAATGGTATTTGTGCGTAAGTGAAAGCAATGAATTCCACTAGAATTCGAACTCGGCCACACGAGGCTAAAATGACCAGTAAACTCTACTATTTAAACCATAGTCCAGTTTAAACTTTTATCGAAAATAAAATATACTTTCAAAATTAGTTTATATCGAAGTTTCAGTTTTGAAAAGCGGCTTTCTTGTAATTGAAGCACAGTTCTTTTAATTATTTTTTTAAAAACTTACAATTTTTAACATTTATGTTTTGTTTTTATATAAAATTAAAAGGAGTGAAATAAGCGGGTTATAAGTATTTTCTTGAGTTGTTACCGTGTAATCTAAGCACGTGTCCTATGGTATCGGATATTACGACGAGGTTTTAAAAAGTTGAGATATATGGTATCTGAAATATTCTACCAAAGAGTGCATACAACAGGGCTTCTCTGGAACCGTTTCGATTGAATCTTTTGGATGCGAAGATTTTCTAGGGATATTTTTTCTTCTGATATATACATATTTATTTAAGCTCTCAGACCCTGATTGAGCACTCTGGAAGAATGGCAGACTTAAAAAACAGTAGCTACTCTAGCATCTACGCATCGTTCATTTAGTAATGAAATCGAACACTCTCACTACTGGTGTATAAATACACACTAAAAGTCTGCCTCCTTCTACCTAGCGCCCATAGCTGAGAGGTAGAATCGCCGACTGACACCAGTTCGGTCGGGTTTCTAATCCTGGGTAAAAAGCAATCAGATGTCTAACCGTACTGATGAGCTGTGATACAGCGAAACAAATCTGTCTGCAGATGACTGGAGAATATATCCCTATATATATATATATATATATATTAATTTTGCCTGTGTTTGAATCCCTTTCCTCCTTTTTGCGTGTCTAATTTTTTGTTTTATGTATGTATCATTTAATTCCTTACTCTGTATTGTATTATGTGTGTGATTTGATGTATCTATTCGCATTTTATACTAATTCTACACTTATATAAAAAAAATATGACTAATATTCTCGCATAACATTAATAAAAAATATTAATTTTAACTCCGAATTAGCTGAAAATAAAACGTACATAGATATTCTACTTGAACAAGTATTCTCGAAGATAATTTAAATCTAACCTATTTTCAAATCATTTATTGCTTTGGATTGAAAACAAATATTGGAACGGTTCTTATTTTGAGGTCTTGTGAAGATTTCGGGGTTTCGACTGGCTTCAGTCATTATCAAGAATGAAATAATAAAATGAAATTCAAATATGATTATGTACAAAAATTCTATTGATTAAACAATATGTAAACAAACCTAGGTCAATGAAAACTCTCCACTTTGTGTCATACACGCACACATTATCCTTAACAAACCAGACATTTCTTGTAAAAAAATAATCAACATACAATAAATATTTTTTATTGAATTCATACCAGAAATCTTCACGAAATCCAGCTTTGTGTTCAACCACCAAAGATGATTGCTAGAGCGAGAAAGGAGCGCGAGACAGGAGATGAAAGGGGACAGAGACAAGCGAAAAAAAGAAGAAAAAGAGAAAGAAGAAGGGAAGTAGACAAAGAAATGGAATAAGAGGAGATAAAATTGGGAAACGAGATGAAGAAACAGATGAAAAAAAAGAGAATGAAGAAAAGAAGTCAAAGAGAGAAAAACAAAGACTGACAAAGGTAAAAAAAAAAGTATGAAATCCCCAAATATGAAAAGAATACATTAAAGAAACAATAGGAAATAAAGAAATAAATAAAGAAAATTTTCTTCAATGGCTTGCAATGTGGCAAAGTGTTGTATAAAGAAGGCTTATCTGCGAGGAGTTAAAGTGAAGGTGAAGAGTTTAAGTAGAGATTGCAAGTGCCGGAGGCGAAAACACTTTGAAAATACGACAAATCTAAACAGACAATAAATAAACAACTCTATAATAAATGAATTGTAACGAGAAGAGAGCAGAACACAAATAATTGATTTCTTAAAATGAAACTTATTTTTGAAAGGTCGTTTATAAAGGGCATGAAATGATCTTATATTAAAGGAGAGTGGAGAATTGGAAAGAGGTAATGAAAGAGGGGGTTTGGGAAAGAGAGAAGGATGTAACATGATTCTGGCAGTAGGGGGGATGGAAATGCCAAGAGAAAAGCGGGAAACAGAGAGGAAAAGAAAAGGAGAATCTGGTAAATGCAGAAAGGAAAAAAAAAGAAAGGTGAATGGGAAAAAATGAAAGCTGAAAGAAGAAGAAAAAGAACAGGGGACTTAATAGGAAGTCAAGGGCGGAGAGTAAGTTAAATCTAGCGACGAGAGAGGTAGGAAGATGTGTTAAAGTTAAAAGGAGTGTTAAGAGAAAGTAGAAAGGAAAAGAAAAAAGCATTGCATAGAAGTAAAAGCAGAGAAAAAGATTGATTTTTATCAGACGGTAAAATCGGAGAGTAAGGAGTAAATGAAAGGTAAATGAGACAGTATAGGATAAAAAGATAACTTATAAGAAGAAAGAAAGTAGAAGTTAAAAGAAAATGAAAGAAAGAATATGTATGGCAATCAATGGGACGAAAAGAGAGAGCAAGAATGAAGAAAAAAAAGGTTAAAAAAGAGAGAATAATGCATGAAAAGATAGATCACGAGCAAGAACAGAAAACAAAACGAGGAAAAGAAAAGAGAACAATTAGTGAAAGTGAAAAAGGAGTAAAATCGGAGATCAAATGGAGTGCAAGATCTGAAAAGGGAGAGATAGCACGATAGGGATAGAGAGAAAAGAAAGAGTATAAAAATTGACAGACAGACAGAGAGAGAGAGAGAGAGAGAAAGGGAGAGCAAGAGTTTAAAAAGAGAAACTGAGAAAAAGAAAGAAAGACAGAAAGAAAAAGTAAAAGGAGAGAAAAAGAGAGTACGATAGAAAGAAAGAAAGAAGAGAACGAAAGAAAGAGAAAAAGAGAGAACGAAAAAAAGAGAAAACGAGAGAACGAAAAAAAGAGAAAACGAGAGAACGAAAAAAAGAGAAAACGAGAGAACGAAAAAAAGAGAAAACGAGAGAACGAAAAAAAGAGAAAACGAGAGAACGAAAAAAAGAGAAAACGAGAGAACGAAAAAAAGAGAAAAGAGAGAACGAAAAAGAGAGAAAAGAGAGAACGAAAAAGAGAGAAAAGAGAGAACGAAAAAGAGAAAGAAAAGAATGAAAGAAAGAAAGAGAAAAGAAAGAGAGAAAGAAAGAAAAGCAAGTAGGATATCAAACAAGAAAGGAGAGCAAAAATTGAAAATGTAGGAAGCAAAAACAAAAATATTTTGGCGCAGTTTTATTAGATAAGCAGACAACTTAGATGAACTTTCCTATTGGCTGACATGTCTCTATTTCCCTATTTTGCTTAGTTTTTATCTTATATATATATATATATATATATTTCATTTTTTTTTTTTTACATCATCGATAAATATCACGAACGCTATCATGTGACTACAAGAGCTGTCCTGAGTAAGAGGCTAACAATTCTGTTCGAATTTCCAATGTAGAAGTTCCATTATGCGCATGAGCTCTGACCTCTCCAGGCACATAGAGAATTATCGCTAACTCTCCACACACCCATTCAGTAAATGGAGCAAATATGCAAACGCACCTAACACATTCAAAATGGATTTAAATAAATAAGCTTACGAGGGTATGAATCGATGTTGTAAACACTGTATACACGTATAAACATCGGTCGTCTTCCATTGAGCGACCGCGGGGAAGTTCTTGTGCCATACTAAGCTAAGTACAATATCTACAAGAGTATTTGCTGTTCTATGATGATAGCAAAGGTCAACGAAAATAGCTTGCCTAAGTCCGAACTTCAAGGAGTGTCTCCTAAGCGTAGCCGTAAACTAAATTAAACTAAATGTGTGTGTGTGTGTGTGTATATATATATATATATACACACACACACACACTAGCAGTATAGCTCAGCGTTGCTTGGGTGTAATTAAAGCTTTAAAACTAATCCATGATCCTGGACCTCAGAATCTTTGGACGTTGGCACGAAAGACTAAAAAGCAATAGTTGTTTCCAGTTAAAGCGAAACCATAGGCTGAAAGAAAAACGAATGGATGCAAGTCAAATTTTGATTTCCTGGTATCGATATCAAATTTTCTGCACTATTGCAAGAACTGCAACCTTGAATCTTCTGAATATCGTTTCTTATGTCTTTGTCTATGAGTGTATGAAATTTGATTAAAATCGGGCCACTCCTTCTATAGCCCGATTTTTTCGATCATCGATTTTCGATATTCATCGGGGCTACCTCGACTCAAAACTGAGCTAAGAACACTCACAGACGCTTATAGTACAACTGTGTAAATGTTCAAGAAAATCGTTTCATCCGTTTCGGAATCTATAGGTAACGGATACACACAGACAAAGTTCCATTTATAAATAAGTTTAGATTATATATATGAGAGAGAGAGAGAGAGAGTGAGATGATTGAAGCGTTTTGTGTGTATAAATAGGTATTAACAATGGATGAAAACAGTGTGTCCTGTTGAAACTGAATAGTCTGTTGGAGAATCTTGTCTTAATTTTCACCTGAAATTAAAGCCAAAATACGATGTTGAGAATGGCTCATGATTAAGCATAATAGAGATTCATTGTCTCTTATATTTAACAGGATATGTTTAGAAAATTATCTGCTGCCTCGACACACACACACACATATATATTTCTTGAATATCTAGGCCGTTAAATGAATATAAATAAATATACTCTTTAATAAATATAAGGAGTTTCTACTCAAATATAAGTATCCACTAAGCAGAACGTTTAAATGTATAAAATCTGTCTAATTAATATATAAAAAACATTATAGATAGATAGATAGATAGATAGATAGATAACGTTAAGGCTGATATATATATATATATATATATATATATATAGATAGATAGATAGATAGATAGATAGATAGATAGATAGATAGATAAAGAATAGTATTGGGTAAATTGTATGACAAAATGGAAAAAATTTACTTATGACGCGTTTCGTTCTTCAGGACAATTTTCGTACTGATCAGTTATTTTTCACACAATTTTTACTAAATGTCTTTACCAGGAATTGAACTCACAATTAATTGATCATTTCACTTTCTGATTCTGAACGAGAAACTTTACAAAATTAAATCCCTTCTAGGAAAATGTCATCGTAGTTCAAGACATTCTGGGAAGGAAGAAGTCGCCTTATCAAAAATCAGAATAGGACACACCTATATTATTCGCCCATTTCTCTTTAAAAAAAAAAAAAAAAAAAAAAAAGAGAAAGATGAACACCCTTCTAAATGCACAGCATTTCAGCAAATATATAACTTAGGATGTGGATCTGTGGTGCAATGGATATCGGCTCGGTTGTATATCCTTGCATTCACTTACGCGCAAATAACAGGACAGATTGGGTTCTTTAGCCTTGGCTGGCAACCAATCTACCGCAGAATGCAATGGCAATCTACTGCGAGATAATCTTCTTCCTAGTCAGTCATATCTCTTCGAGACATGATCGCCCAAAGCGTGTATCACGTATGGCACTTAACTGACTGATAGCTTAAAACATATTCTAGCAGATTGGACTGACCTTACTCAGAGGATCTCGACAAAAAGAGAAACGTAGAGACTAGACTATCCTAGTTTATTTGAAGGAGGTTGACCTATGCCACAAGTTCTTTTTTTTATCGTGTCTCTTCAGGACGTAGGTGATCATGGCCTTCCACATTTTCTTTTCCTTTGTAGCTCTTAACATCCCTTTTCTTCTTATTCCATCCAAACCCTGCTCTGCCATCTATTTACTCAGGCCCATCAATATGTCATGCGTTGCTTTTCCCTCTATATGTTCTGTGACTATCAGATTCTCCAAGCCCCTTCGGGCTTACGTCCATATCACGTTGAATACACCGGTTCTCGCTCGATCACCAAAGTTAAGCAACGTTGAGCCTGGTCAGTACTTACATGGGTGACCGCTTGGGAATATCAGGTGCTGTAAGCGTATAGTGACGGATGTGCGTTGTGGTGCAGTGGATATCGGCTCGGAACGAGAAATCGGTGAGTCGAGTTCAAATTCCAGTTGAATACCCTGCATTCACTTAAGCACTGGTACCCTTGGGAAAAGCATTAATCGTCCCTTCCCTCCAGTTATGGGTTAAATAACAAGGGTAGGACTTGGGGACCCTGCCCTTAAAAACAAATCCCAATGAATCTTGATACTCGAAAAGAAAAATGTATTACTAGACACAAAAACTTATATAAAAACAACAATAAACTGTTGAAAGAAAAAGGTATTACCACCAATAAATAAATAAAGTTTATTTGGCAATAAATGACCCGCCGTGGTTGATTTGCCATAAAAACAAACCAACCAAGCCCTTCTTCCTCATTACATGTTCCAGCTGTCTTTTCCTGATGTTAATTATAAGTGTTATGTTTTTAACATGACAAAATAAAACGGTTATGGAAAAATGACACACTCGCCGAGTATTGGAAATAAATAGGGAATTTATTATTGTAGAAACACATGAGTACAGCGAACAGTTGTGGATGCTGAATAACGATGTGGTTATAAAGCGCCTGGGAAAGTTCTGCACGCCATGTTGTTGGCTTCTACCAGAAGTCCCCTCTGTTTGCTCCCAGCATGCACCTTTTAGCTGGGAAACGGACTACCTTGAATGGTCCAGGGAGATGTCTTTTGACCCTTTTTTATGGTGATCCTAATAATAAGCTTCCTTTTCATTTTATATGCTCTCTAAAACCTTGTCGTTGCTAGCATGTTCGGGCGGTGGTATCCTCAGTATTTCTCTGTAGAACCAGACTTCGGTTGCTCTAAGTCTTTCCTTCATTTTTGATGAGATTGTCCTTTAATATGACAGCGAATGCTGGACAGACATAACAATCCAGTACTCCAGCAAAATTTTCAGACCTATCAGTACTCTACTCAGCTTCTGGAATGCATCCCTGGCTATGCCAATACGCCTTCGGATTTCAGTGTCACCCTTTCCGTCTTCTGTAAGAACACTTCCCAAGTATTTAGTTTTCTGTACTTGTTTGATTTTAGAATCCCTAACATGTAACTGGCATTTTGGGTCCCTCTTTTAACTGATGACCAAGCATCTGTTTTGTAGTATTTGTTTGACGAAGTGTAGTTGGTAGCGGAATTAATGACCGCTTGGATCCGTTCTCCCAGCTGCTCTACGTAGAACCCAGAACACTGCTTCACTCGGGACTCCGTTATCTACGCACCGGCGCCTGAACACCGGTGTAGCCTTTACGAATTGCCAATACGAAACTGATTCCGAAACAGAAGTTGGCTCTTTTTATGCGTTTTTGGTCTCGGGCAAGAAACCCAAAATTTTTCGCATGTTAGAGCCTCGCTTTCGCCGATGACGCATGCGCCGTGTCATTCATAAACTGCTTTGCATGAGCACGCCTCGCGGTTCCATAATGTCTACAGACGCATGTGCAGACAAGCTGCCTTCTCTTGCTTCGGCGAGGTAAGTCTCCGCCACAAGTTTTCTTGTAGATTATATGTACTCCTTTTTCCGCTTTCTTTAGCTACCTTCTGCAGAAGGCCTTGTAAATTAGTCCGTTCTAGTGGCATAACAGGAGAGTGATAAAACCAAAGACCCAAAGGATTGTTTGAAAGGCATATATTTAAAAAAAATATTTCCGGCCGTTAAAACAAACCAATCAATCAACAATACTTACTGATTGATTTGTTGAAAAAAAGTATTATTCATTTTACTTTTAATTTATTTTGGGTTTGAAATGTAATAGTCCTTATTTATATTTTGTGAAAATGTATCAAATGTAGTTTTATGATTGAAAAGAATTTTACTATAGAATTTTCATTGAAAGTAATTATATAAGATAAAGAGATTAACAAATTCAACTTTAAAAAATCATGTTAGGTATTCTTGCTATTTTTTTTATTCTTCATATTTCTTTTCTTTCCGTTTATTTATAACTCCTGTTATGGATGGCCTTGCAAATGTATTCTCTTGAAGTGTGGCCGAGAGAATGGTGCGGAGGTGAATGCAATGACACTGATGGTCTTTGGAACAGCAATGTATAAAAAACATCATTATAGCGAACACAAAGAGCGACGCAAAAGATGCAATCAAAAGCCGACAGAAAGACGGACAAATTGCATGCTAAACGCCTAAAGAATTATACATATATATAAGGGCGCTTAAACATGCAAAGATATAAATATTACTTAGTACAGATGCAAGTAAACATATCGCAATGACTGGACGGTAAGTTTAACAATCGTATTTATCAAATAAAATGAAATAAAATAAAACAAAAATCAGTGTCAAAAGAACAACGTTTCTTTTGATATCACTATTACGGTATATTTCATCGGCAATTTTTATGGTCTTAAGCTGTTACTTAGAATTTTAATCAAAACAAAACATATTGACTAGTTTGTTTTTACAGTTTATCAACCTATAATTTCAAGCTGAAGCTAATTTTAAAGGGTGATATATATTTTTTTTTGTTTTTTGCGAGTGAACATATAATTTTTGGGGTAATCTATTTTTGCAGATAAAAGTCCTACTATTTAACTCATAACCGGGGGAAGGGATAGAATCCATACCGTTCCAAAATCATGTGCGCAAAAGTGAATGCAATAAACTCGACTGGAATACGTACTTAGCTGTCAATTACACCCCCTGCACATCCCCCAAAATATGAAACTGGATGTTTATGCATTCTCCTATTCTAGAAAGTGAATGTTTGGCTTTCACTGAAATTCTGATATATATATATATATATATATGTGTGTGTGTGTGTGTAATCAGGAAATAAAAATTAGATATTTTTACAAATCCATCTTTAATACGGTATTTCGCGATCCCAGCCGCTACTCAAATCCTCCTACTACTACAATCATATCTCTGGCTTCAACCAGCTTAACTTGCTATGGATTTAGCAGCTTGTGTTGGAGAAGTAGTGGCTCTGGGAGGCACAGTCCTACGGGTAAAGGGGCTTGGATGAGTTCCACCACGGAATTTGTGAACGAGCGGCGCGTCATCCAGTTTAATTCGTTACCTCCTCGTCATCAAGGCCCGTTGTACAGTTGGTATGACATCAGCTTCATAACCGAAACTGTCTGGGTTCGATTCCTGGTAGTGGATGCGCACTGCATTCTGTTGAGGTCGAATAAAAAGCTCGATGAATTACTCAATTATTCAAATCCTCCTACTACTTAAATCATATATATACTTATATTTTCCTTCACGACTCAACGACATGATTACTTAAAGTAATAAGGCATTGTTAAAGAGCAAACACGCGGCAAGAGCAGTCATAACTGGTAGCAAAGAGAATGAACTCAGCCGACGCTGCATCGCTATTTTCTTCCTAAGAGCGTGACAGGAGGGAAATTTTATCTATGCACAAATAAATGCACAACGGTCTTTATTATAATGGAGTGTATGTGTGTGTGTATATATATATATATATATATATTAATCGTATCACCTCCAGCAAGGCGGTAACGCCACTGATGTGCAGGGGCTACGTCATGGTGAAAAGATTGGAAAAGAGAAAGCCGGAAACCACATCCTAAACAGGGAACAAGGGATGAACCTCTTAACCTGTTCAATAGACGAGGGTGGAGTGTGAACCGGGCGATAGATAGATCTATCTACTCCAATTAATATATATATATATATATATATATATATATATATAAACAAAATTTCGGTGTTTAAATTCGTTGAATAGCCATTTCTACGAGGACTTCCTCCCTCGCGTCTTCAGCAACGAAATATTTATTTAATCAAATTCAAATGACAACATTTTATACCGGCAGAAATCCCAAAAAGTACTTTTCATCCACAGGAAATAAAAAGAGGTGGGATTGACGGGAGGAAGTCCTCGTAGAAATGGCTATTCAACGAATTTAAACATCGAAATTTTGTTTCATTTTTATATTTGGCTCTGTAATTAGAATATAATATTTGCATTAAGCCCTCCACCTTGATCAATTTTAATATTAATCAGGATCGGTTTTTTGGGATTTAGCTACCTGATTATATATATATATTATCCAAAAGGATAAACAGCCTAGGGAGTTTGCAGTAATAGAGGTATCAAGAGAAAATCTGTTCTCTTGATTGACATACTGGTGTTTTGCGCGGATATTTGGTAAACATTGCCGGCTGAGTTTTATGCTAATACTGACAACGGATCTAGCGGCTGTCGAGACACAAAGTCATTACGAAAGTGTAGATTGTCTATGCAATTCGCTTGTTTCTGAGCCTGCCACTTTCGACTGACATGGCCATAGTTGATCACACATTGCGCAGGAACGATTTGATTCATGCCTTTTCCAAAGGAACGAACGTGAGCGAAAATAAAATCCGTTTTCAAAACTTATAACTTTTTCACAACCTCACGAATCTTTACGTATTATTTACATATGCCAAGATTACAAAGACAGGAGACATATTGTAAAGTTTTGCTTTGATAGAGCAGCCAGTGTGAAAATATATATATATATATATATATATATATATTTCACATCATCAATATCTACATTAACAAGACTAAATGTAATCTCTACCAAATTATTAAAACAATTGAGAAAAATATTAAGTTTACTTAATTATTAATATTTTTTTAATCGGTATCACACCATGCAAGGCAATAAAGCCACTAAGGCACAATGAGTTACAGGATGTGGAGGAATTAGGAACAGAAATATTAATAATGAGCGGGGACAGAAAAGAGTATTCAGGACGACAGCAGATAACGATTGACATTGCATTTAAATTTTTACCGATTAAACTTGGTTGAAAAGCATGGAGCAAGAAGGGAATTCCACAAACAAGATGCGCGAGAAAAGAATCTTATAGAGAGTACGGCTACAGCTAGCCAGCTCTACTATAAACTGATGAGACCACGAAGCCAGTCTAGTAATGCGCTGAACAATTACCATGAAAATATAGAATTAAAAAAAAAATGGCGGTGGAAAAGTGACTGAAGCCGAGCTGCCGGATCAATGCCAATAATATTGCTGATTCTTTGGATTTTAGGAACGAGCTCAAGGTAGCTAACAGGAGCACCGAACCATACATGACAACCATATTCTAAGCATGAAAGAATGGTAGACAGATATGCAAGATAGATCATATGATATTACATTATTTACACTGTTCGGACTGTTGCTCTCATCTTTATGGCCATTTTTACGACGTTTCAGCTATTGTACGCTCCGGCTTCCTTCAGGTGCTATGAATTTTAAACAGAACCCTTTATTTCTAAATAAAAGGTTCGGTTCAAAATTCCTAGCACCTGAAGAAGGCCGGGGCGTGCAACTGCCGAAACCTCGTAAACATGGCAATAAAGATGAGGACAATAGTTCGAACAATGTAAATACTACCTCATCTCAGAAGTATAAACGTTAGAGCATTATTCAAATGTTTCTCTAATGGTCAGCTCTTTGTAGCTATGTCCAGAGTAGGAAACTCAAGTGGCTCAAATTAAGATTTATAAACACATTTTTGTTATTTATATCATGGAGATTTAATGGCCCTCTAACTTACAAAGTATAATACAGCGTGATCCATATGAGAAATATGTGCCTTGCCGCTAAGCAATGACTGTCAAAATTAACCTTGGAAGTTAATCCTTGTGTAGTGAATTCGGCCCTGATTGGATGTCGTACACTTTTAAGTTTTGTATAGTATGCGTTGAAACTAGTCTTAGGTATTTTAACTCCTTTATCTTATATAGCAGTTTTAAGACGAAAATACAAAGAAAAGTCATTTATTTGACGATAATTGAGAAAAAGTAAATGATTCAGAAATAGAATTAAAAAATTAAAAAGGTAAAACGAAAGAAGAGAAAAGGAAGTAAGACTAAATTAGAATCACATAAGAAAAGAAGAAGAGAGAGTGAGAGAAAAAGAGAGTGAGAGAAAAGGAGAGTGAGAGACCGGCTGAAAGATAAAAAATATAAACATATCTTTGCCGAGAGGTAAAAAATGAGAGCGTGAGGTAGAGAGATCTGGAGAGAGAGAGAGAGAGATTGTAGAAAATTCCAGTGGACTCGAAGGAATTCGAAGGGTTCTGGAAGTATGCAAATTGGGTGATGGCACCTGTAGAAATAGGTTTTGGGCAGTGAGGAGTTAGTTTTTACCAGGGTTTGTTGAAGTTAACAACTCCCGTTCTGATTCAAGGATTTATGTCCAACCGAAATAATCTAATAGAAAAGTCGATAAATTCTGATAGATAAGTCTGAACAACTAAAACCTGAAATAGAACCTCATGGAACTATATGGGTAAATACATATTTTGACTCTTTCATTGACCAAACAAATAATTAATCTTGATATATTCATTTAAGAATTTTCAAAAAGTATAGCACTTAACTTCTTCGCCAACTTAACTGGGTAAAGATACTTGACACCTTACCTTACCCTTCTCTCCTCGTAACACTTGACAGTAGTAAACTGTTTCTTGTTTTGAATGTAACAAAAATTGTATATTTGTAAATATTTTATTTGGTGTGTTTTTGTGAATTAAATATTTGTCTGTGATTTTTACCTCTGAGTTTTGGTCAATCATTTTTTTTTTCTTTTGTTACCCTTAACACGAAACAAACTTGGGGGCTCGTCCGTCTCTATCGTAACAGTGACAAAGAGAAGAAAAGAAGAAAGAGGTGAAAACAAAAGGAACGAGAAACATACATAATACAGAAAAAGAATTAGAGGGGAAACGCGAAGGAAAGACATGTAAAGCTGAAAACAGGAAAAATGAAAGCAAGAAAAAGAAGAAAGGGTAGAGAAACGACACAGTAAATAAAATTAAAAAAGAAAAAAAAAAGAAAAGAAAAATACGAGAAAAGAAAGAAGAGAGAAGGATTAACCAAATGGAAAGAATAAAAAACAAATATGAACCTGCAAAAAATATAATAATAATAATAATAAATAATGGGAAAAAACAAAAAAAAATAAAATTAAATCACAAAATAGACTGGTTGCTAGCCAAGGCTACCGAACCCAATCTGTCTTGTTATTTAACCCATAACTAGAGGGAAGAAACGGATTGATACCTTTCCCAATGCTATTTGCGCGTAAGTGATTGCAAGGAATTCAACTGGAATATCGAACTCGGCTCCCAGATTTCTCGTTCCGAGTTGATATCCACTGCACCACAACGCACAACAACAACAACAATAATAATAATAAAGGGAAAAGACAAAACACTAAAATTAAAAAACAAAAAATATGAAAAGGAACAAAAAGTCAGTGATACATGCTTAGGCGATCATCTCACGAAAGAGACATGACTGACTGGGCAGAAGATTATCCCGCAGTAGGATGTCATTTCTTTCGGAGGTAGACTGGTTGTCGGCCAAGGCTACAGAATACAATTTGTCCTGTTATTTAACCCATAACTAGAGGGAAGAGACGGATTGATATCTTTCCCAATGCTATTTGCGCGTAAGTGATTGCAAGGAATTCAACTGGAATATCGAACTCGGCTCCCCGATTTCTCGTTCCGAGCCGATATCCATTGCCCCACAAAGCACAATAATAATAAAAATAACAAGAAAAACAAAAATTAAAAACAAAACAGTGAACAGGAACAAAGACAAAGCTCGTAAAAAACTACAAGTACGGGGTATTCACTGTCACACCGTTATAGAACAGTCAGTTAAGTGCCATACGTGATACACGTTTTAGGCGATCATGTCTCGAAAGAAGTTTATTCCGCAGTAGGTTGCCATTGATTTCTGCGGTAGACCGGTTGCCAGCCAAGGTTATAGAACCCAATCTGTCCTATTATTTAACCATAAATGGAGGGAAAAGACGGATTAATACCTTTTCCAAGGGTATTTGTGCGTAAGTGAATGCAACAAATTCAACTGGAATTTGAACTCGGCTCCCCGATTCGTCGTTCCGAGTCGATATACACTGCACCACAAAGTTAAATGTCGAAGCAGTGAAAGAAAGTACTGAAAAAGGGGGCAGGTCTATCTTTGCACTCAAACATCACAAAAATAAATAAAATAAAAAGACAAAGATGGTGTAGGCGCAATTAGCGAAGCAGGCATTTCTGAATGAGGAAGAAAGAGAACGAAGTGCACTACGGTGCACCTCACCCCAGTGCACATGAAGAAGTCAGAGGCATAAGGAGGCTGAGGACAGATAACGGGGACTGCTTGAGGGAATGGAAGGGGTTAAGCATTTTTTTTTTTTTTTTTTGTAGGGGAGGTGAATATGAGATAAATATTTGGGAAGGTTTACTTTGAATGTATGCTGAAATTAGAAAATGACCCTTAGAGCCTCAGGATGATAGGATAATTGTTTTAACCCTTTCACTCTGGTGGAAACCGAGAAAAGGGGCCAAAGAGGGCCAACGTATATGTAGAGATAGAGAAGGAAGAATATCGTGCAAAATGATTGGGAACAAGAAAAAAAGGGAGTGGGGTATGGAAGTGGTGGGGGTTGAAAGAAAGAGAAGACAAAGGGAGGAATTGAGTGTAAAATGCAGAGAAAAGGTAAAATATTCAAAGTAAAAAGGACAGAGACCGATAGTAAAACGGAGGGCAGAAGTAGAGAGAGAATGAAAAGATCAGAGATAGTAAGAAGAATAAGAGAGAGAGAGAGAGAGAGAAAGCAAAAATAGGAAGAAAGAAAAAAGGGGGAAGAGATTGTAAAAAGGACGAAGAAAAAGAGGGAGAGAAAGAAAAGAGAGGAAAGAGAGAGTAAGAAGCAGAGACAAAAATGAATCAGGAGAAATTGAAAGACAAAAAGAGAGAGGAAAAAGAGAGAAAGAAAATATGAAGTCGAAGAAGAAAGAGAAAGAAAATATGAAGTCGAAGAAGAAAGAGAAAGAAAATATGAAGTCGAAGAAGAAAGAGAAAGAAAATATGAAGTCGAAGAAGAAAGAGAAAGAAAATATGAAGTCGAAGAAGAAAGAGAAAGAAAATATGAAGTCGAAGAAGAAAGAGAAAGAAAATATGAAGTCGAAGAAGAAAGAGAAAGAAAATATGAAGTCGAAGAAGAAAGAGAAAGAAAATATGAAGTCGAAGAAGAAAGAGAAAGAAAATATGAAGTCGAAGAAGAAAGAGAAAGAAAATATGAAGTCGAAGAAGAAAGAGAAAGAAAATATGAAGTCGAAGAAGAAAGAGAAAGAAAATATGAAGTCGAAGAAGAAAGAGAAAGAAAATATGAAGTCGAAGAAGAAAGAGAAAGAAAATATGAAGTCGAAGAAGAAAGAGAAAGAAAATATGAAGTCGAAGAAGAAAGAGAAAGAAAATATGAAGTCGAAGAAGAAAGAGAAAGAAAATATGAAGTCGAAGAAGAAAGAGAAAGAAAATATGAAGTCGAAGAAGAAAGAGAAAGAAAATATGAAGTCGAAGAAGAAAGAGAAAGAAAATATGAAGTCGAAGAAGAAAGAGAAAGAAAATATGAAGTCGAAGAAGAAAGAGAAAGAAAATATGAAGTCGAAGAAGAAAGAGAAAGAAAATATGAAGTCGAAGAAGAAAGAGAAAGAAAATATGAAGTCGAAGAAGAAAGAGAAAGAAAATATGAAGTCGAAGAAGAAAGAGAAAGAAAATATGAAGTCGAAGAAGAAAGAGAAAGAAAATATGAAGCTAAAGAGAAAGAAAAAAATGAAGCGGAAAAAAGAGAAAAGGAAAGAAGTGACAGTGAGGAATAGAAGCGGAAGAGAAAAACAGAGAAAGAGAAGAGAAAGAAGAATGAAATAGGACGTGGAAAATTTGTGGAACAAGAAAAAGAGTTAAAAGTTAAAAAGAAAAAAAATATAAAATATAAATACGTATTGACAAATACATCAATCACGTTTTTCCAAAGAAGACACCGTTAGAAACAAAAATGTTTATGAAAGCCTACAAGTAATACTAGTTTAAAGGTCTCCACGCACTCTCGATTATCCATGACCCAGAAAGGGTTTTTTTTTATTTTTTAAGAAATCTTCCTCCTACACGTCTTCTTTTTCATTTTAATCTTTTATCCCAAGCAGACAGTAATATGCACACGGATTTTTATTTTTAAAAGAGAAAATTTTCATATTTTGTCATTTTCATGCAATATGTTTATTTTAATCATGTTGTTTAGGACAATATTATCAACTAGCAGTACCCGTAAAAATTTCACGAATTTCTGGTTTTCATTTTTTTTTCTTTTCTTTCCTTCTTTCCTGGTTTATTTTAATTACTTTCTTTTTCGCACTGAAATCAAGTAGCATCTCCGATATGTCATTTGTGTCATTCCATGTTATCCAAACGAAATAGCCCCTTATTTATGAAGATATTGGCAGGGTGTAACGGTCGTGCTAAGGAAGAGACAAGCAAAATTATAATCGGATATTTGATTCTTAAAGGGGAATTATTACGATTTTTAAAACAGGCTGCATTCCCTTTCTTATACACACACACACACACACACATATATATATATATATATATATATATATAATATATATAATATATATATATATATATAACACAATAGCTTGTTATTGTTGGTTCAGATATCAAAATCAGAAAAAAAACTTGTAAGTTAACGTAGAAGGTAAAAGATTATCAGTTGAATGGCTAAATTCTGCATGCCGCTTCTTCTAACAAACACCATCAGTAATTTCTGTGTTGCCTGTAGGGAATTAATACATGATGAGCGATTGGGATCAAAAGAGAAAAGGGAAAGCGGAGACGATGACAGGAATTTGAAAACGAGTAACTATTAAAGACAAAAAGTTCAAAATAAAAGAAAGAATAGCAGGGATAGAAAAGACAAGTAGAAAAATAAGGTTAAACAGATCAAAGAAAAACTATTTTTAATTGTAAGAAAGAATGAACGAAATGTGTAAGCAGTAGAGAGGGCTGGAAAGGAGAAAAACGTAGGAGAGAAAGACAGATGAAAGGGTCAAAGAGGCAGAAGAGTGAGAGGGAAAGTTCAGAGAGAGAGAGAAGAGGGAAAGAGGAGAGAGAGAGAGAGAGAAAGAGAGAGAGAGAGAGAAGGGAAAGAGGTTGGAGAGAGAGATTAAAGAGTGAAAGATGCAGGAGAGAGAGAGATTAAAGAGTGAAAGATGCAGGAGAGAGAGAGATTAAAGAGTGAAAGATGCAGGAGAGAGAGAGATTAAAGAGTGAAAGATGCAGGAGAGAGAGAGATTAAAGAGTGAAAGATGCAGGAGAGAGAGAGATTAAAGAGTGAAAGATGCAGGAGAGAGAGAGATTAAAGAGTGAAAGATGCAGGAGAGAGAGAGAGATTAAAGAGTGAAAGATGCAGGAGAGAGAGAGAGATTAAAGAGTGAAAGATGCAGGAGAGAGAGAGAGATTAAAGAGTGAAAGATGCAGGAGAGAGAGAGAGATTAAAGAGTGAAAGATGCAGGAGAGAGAGAGATTAAATAGTGAAAGATGCAGGAGAGAGAGAGATTAAAGAGTGAAAGATGAGGAGGAGAGAGAGAGAGATTAAAGAGTGAAAGATGCAGGAGAGAGAGATTAAAGAGTGAAAGATGCAGGAGAGAGAGAGATTAAAGAGTGAAAGATGCAGGAGAGAGAGAGAGAGATTAAAGAGTGAAAGATGCAGGAGAGAGAGAGAGATTAAAGTGTGAAAGATGCAGGAGAGAGAGAGAGATTAAAGAGTGAAAGATGCAGGAGAGAGAGAGAGATTAAAGAGTGAAAGATGTAGGAGTGAGAGAGATTAAAGAGTGAAAGATGTAGGAGTGAGAGAGATTAAAGAGTGAAAGATGCAGGAGAGAGAGAGAGATTAAAGAGTGAAAGATGCAGGAGAGAGAGAGATTAAAGAGTGAAAGATGCAGGAGAGAGAGAGATTAAAGAGTGAAAGATGTAGGAGTGAGAGAGAGATTAAAGAGTGAAAGATGCAGGAGAGTGAGAAAGAGATTAAAGGATGAAAGACGCAGGAGAGAGAGAGAGAGATTAAAGGATGAAAGACGCAGGAGAGAGAGAGAGAGAGATTAAAGGGTGAAAAACGCAGGAGAGAGAGAGAGAGAGATTAAAGAGTGAAAGACGCAGGAGAGAGAGTTGGAAAAAGTGAAAAACGCTGGCGTGAGGACCAGAGAGAGAGAGAGAGAGAGAGGAACTCGTTACGAGGACTTGAAAATAGAAGAGAGAAAATAATTAAAAGGACTTGATGAACATTCAATATTTTTTAAGAAAACGAATGAAACTATATCGAAATGTGTGCGACGAAGTTCAAAGAGATACAAGACAGTAGAGAGGAACAGAAGAGAAGCAAGAAGTAATTTAAATAAGAAAACAGAAAACGAAGCATTAAAAAAGAATTTAAAAGATAAAAATAGATGAAGTCACGAAATACATTAAAGCGAGAAAAAATGGTTTGGGAGGTGGAAAACCGAAAGATAAGGAGAATGCTTTGTTGATAACAAACTCTTCAAGTGACAATAAATGGGGAAAACCTATCACTTTGCGGAGTAAAAGGTAAAATAAATAAAAAAATTAATGCGTAGATTGGGAGAAATCTTGCACAGATAAAGGAAGCGGCAGACGTCAGGAGGCAGGAAACACTGCAATTAGTAAATCATTCAGATGAACAAACAAAAAGAGTGAGAATTTGGAAGAGGAGAGTGACAAAAACAAATATGGAGAAAAAGAAGAAATGACCCCTGGGCAGAAATGCGTTAAAGAACCGAGATTTTTTTACGATGGATGAGTAACTTAGCAATAAGGGGGAAAAATACTGTCTTCTCTCATTATGTAACTTTCTTTTTAGGCCAATGATTTTTTTTTCTTCTCTCTCTCTATTTTTTATTTTTATTTTAAAAAAATTTTCTCCTAATTACCATCACTTTGCCCTTTCTTCCCCCCCCCCCCGTCCTTCATTCATTCATTCATTCATTCATTCATTCATTCACATAGGAAGGAGCAAATAACCGATTATTTTTGCTGCTAGACAAAGGTCATGTATCTGACACGAAAGGACTTTATAATTGCTTTCATTGAGGCGTTGTTTTTTTTCTTTTTGATTTAAACTCTGAAGCTGATTTAAAATAGTTTCTCATCTTTACCACATATCGTCTTATTGTCCTCGATTTAAATTGACAATGTATAAGTGATCTCTTAAAATTAAATTATTATGGTATTTAAAATCTTTTTTTTTTTTTTTTTTTTTTTTTAAATCAGCGGTAAGTACATTCATACGTATATACAAGTAATAGACTCAATTACTTAGAGTCGGCTAATAGATAATCAAAGTTTTGGTTTGTGAATGTAGTAGTATACAGTAATTGTGAGTTCAGTCCATCGGCTAAGTAGAAAAACCTCAGAGTAATTTTATTTACACGTAAATAAATTATTGTATTGCTAATATCACAACGTTTCAGCTGTTGTGCCCTCTGAGCTTCATCGGTGTATATCGATCCGGGTAACTTAAAAGGAATTTCGAAGAGAACTTTTCATTTTACTATAGACTGTTTTCGTTCAACTCTCCATATTTAAGGACGTCTTGTCCAGTTCTCATTTTTAGTAGTACTCAGATGATGACAATTGCCCGCATTGTCAATAGTGTAAATAATACCAGAAATTATAGATTTGTTTTTACGAGCTAACAACCCCGTGAGTTATTTAAAGCAGAAACATATTTTGGAATTGTCAGAACAATTGTTTCGTTTTTTTTATTCTTTTTTCAGGTGAATAATGCATTAACATTTTTTTGTCCGTTGTGGTGCAGTGGATATCGGCTCGAAACAACAAATCGGGGAGTCGAGTTCGAATTCCATTTGAATTCGTTGCATTCACTTACGCATAAAGACCCTTGGAAAAGGTATTAATCCATCTCTTCCCTCCAGTTATGGGTTAAATAACAGGGCAAATTGTGTTCTGTAGCCTTGGCTGGCAACCAGTCTACCGCAGAAAGCAATGGCAATCTACTGCAGGATAATCTTCTGCCCAGTCAGTCATGTCTCTTTCGAGCGAGTATCACGTATGGCACTTAATTGACTGATTTTTTTTTCTCATAAAAGCTCTACTATTCAAGGCATAACTACGGAAAGGTGATAGATTTGTACCTTTTCGAGGTTATTTTTGTGTAAAAGAATATAACTAATCAGTCCGAAATACGAACTTGGCTCTCCGATTTCTCATCCCAAGCCACTGTTCATTGCACCACCCGCACATCCGAAAACGGAAACAAGACGAGCAATAAATGAACAGTATTGAAAAAGATCAGAGCGTGATTATCCGTAAGCGCGAACATAGGAACGAAAACAATATGTATACTAACAGGCAGACATCTGAAGAAAGCCGGAGAGTACAACAACCGAAACATTCTAACAGTAATAAGAAAGATTAAGGCAGTGTTCCAAATGTAAACAATATAATCCTGTATATACACAATAATTATAGTGCTGCTTTTTTGGAATTATTAAATGAATTCAAATATAAGTTAATAAATTATGAATTTTATTTGTTAAATTAATGTCCACATTGAACTTCTTTAAAAACAAAAAAACAAAAAACAAAAAACACGCTTACACATGACAATGAAAAGAATATAGCATTTCTGTTAGCAAAAGAAACAAAACAAAAAATAAACACTGAGTTAATAAAAACGATCTTTTTACAACCGATTTAGAAGCTTGCTTAATACTTTAAAATATAAGGCCATGACTTAAATTGATAGATTATTACTTTCTGCACTTATTTAATTTTGAAATTTTTTTTAATCGTTTCACCCCAAGCAAGGCGGTAACACCACTGATGCGCAGGGGGCTACATAAGAGTAAAAGATTAGATAAGAGGAGAGTAAAGAGAAAGACGAACCAATTACAGGAGGTGTCAGAGAAAGGGCAAGAAAAGGATGGGAATACAAATATTGCGAAGGTAGAGAGAAAGATATACAGGGTGATGTAGAAAGAACTGGAGTCAAATGGATAAGAGATGGGTATTGACATTGCATTTAAACCCCTGGAGGTTGTAGCCGTCAGGAAAGCAAGAATATGGAAGGAAGTTCCACAGGCGGGAAGTGCAAGAAAAGAAGCTGATGGAGTAGAATAGTCGGCTGCCTTTGGTTGATCTAACTGTGAATGGGTGGGACCCGTTTGCCAGTCTGGTTGCACGAATAAACTCCTGTGGCAGGGGCATCAGTAACTTAAGTTCGTCCGAGCAGAAGCTATGAAAATATTTACACGAAGGACATTCAATAAATAAGGTGAACTTTTCGGTATAAGGACTTCTAATACAGATAGAAGCTTACTTATTTTTCTTTTTTTTCTTTAATTCTTTTTCAAAAGGGATTTAATTTTTTTTGCAGATTGAAAAAAAAAAACTTTAAAAGTTTTGGAGATTAACAAAGATGGCCGACCAAGAAGTATGCTCCAGGATTTAACAGAAGTCAGTTATCAAGTTTTTGGTTGCTGAAGGGTGCAGACCAGTTGAAATTCATAGGAGAATGTCAACTGTGTATCGTGCCACATGTTTCAGCCAAAAAATGTCTACAAGTGGGCTAAATTGTTTAAAGTTTGAAAGTGACGATGAAGTTAAAAGTGCTGTGAGCGATTGTCTGAGACATCAGTCCAAAGATTTTTACGCTGAGGGAATATGGAAGCTTGTGCACAGATGGGAAAAGTGTGTGAGACTACGCCGGAAAAAAAAAAAAAAAAAGTAAGCTTCTATCTGTATTAGAAAAATTCACCTTATTTATTGAATGACCCTCTTAGAACAGACAGAGGGAAGCCACCTCCCGTCGGTGAGAAACTGGCTGGAGTCGAGCTGTCGCATTACTGATTCTGAGTATCATAAAAAAGCTTCCAGCAAGTGATAGACTTTAAAATATTTCCATGGCGAATAAAAATGAATTCAGTCAATCAGTCAAGTGCTATAAGCGATACATGTTTGGGTGATCATGCTTATTTCTATTCATGATAGGCAGAAATTTTCCCGCAGTCGTTTATCATTTCTTTCTACAGTAGACTGGTTTACCAACCAAGGTTATAAAACCCGGCTTACTTTGATATTCAAGCCATAGCTGAGTGGAGAAGAGATGGATTCATGCTTCTTTTAAGGGCATTTGCGCGTAAGTGAATGAAGTAAGTAGTCTTAAAACTGTTACATTCGTTAAGATAGTCCTGTCGAATGGGGAGTGTAAGGTTTTATTGTAATATTCTACTAGATAATAATTGAGCAATATCCAATATTGGTGGCCACAACACCATCAGATATGCAGATAACACAGTGTTGAAAGACACAGAAAGTGTCTTCCATCAAATATAAGAACCTACAACAACACCTACAGAAGATTGGCAACTGGGTCCCACCCATTCACAGTCAGGTTAGCCAAATGCAGACGACAATTCTACTCCTGCAGCTTCTTCTCTCGCACTTCCCGCCTGTGGAACTCGCTTCCATATTCTTGCTTTCCTGACGGCTACAATGTCCAGGAATTTAAATGCAATGTCAATACTCATCTATTAACCACTTGACTCTAGTTCTTTCACCACCCCGTATATCCTTTCCTTTCTCTCCACCTTTGCAACTGTCATCACACCTGTATTCCCATCCTTTTCTTGCTCCTTTCTAACTGGTTCGTCTTCCTCTTCACTCTCTTCTGCTTAATCTTTTTACTCTTATGTAGCCCCCTGCACATCAGTGGCATTACCGCCTTGCTCGGGGTGATACGATTAAAAAAAAGTAGTGAATGTGAGAAGAAAGAACTAAACATCAATTGCAAGACAGAATACATGGTTGTTAGCAAAACGAACAGACCGACATATAGATTAAAAGATTCAAGCACATACAACAATTTAAATATATGAAAAGGGCTTTAATAAAGGACGGAAATTGTGACACTGAAATCCGAAGGCGCATTGGGATAGCGAAAGAAGTCTTTCTTAAGCTGGTTCTGGGTATGACGGTAAACTGCATCCGGCAGCAAGACCTCTGAGAGGTTGTGAGGAGCATGGAACCACATCTTAATTGCTGTTGTATCCCAGGTCCACGCTGACCCGGAGTAGTAGCACCTGTTAAGGTCCCAGCTATGGGCAAATAGTTAACCCCTAAACTCGGGTCAAAAAACTATGAAAGTATAAAAATAGACTTTTACATAAAAATATACATTTTTGAAGAAAAACATTATCACCATAACATATTTTTGAAGAAAAAAAAATGCCATAATACATTTTTGAAGGCTTACGGCCTATCACGTTAAATACACCAATTCTCGCTCGATCACCGAAGTTAAGCAACGTTGAGCTTGGTCAGTACTTACATGGGTGACCGCTTGAGGTGCTGTAAGCGTATAGTGACGGATGTGCGTTGTGGTGCAGTGGATATCGGCTCGGAAAGAGAAATCTGTGAGCCGAGTTCGAATTCCAGTTGAATACCCTGCATTCACTTAAGCACTGGTACCCTTGGGAAAGGTATTAATCGTCCCTTCCCTCCAGTTATGGGTTAAATAACAAGGATAGTAATTGGGGACCCTGCCCTTAAAAACAAATCCCAGTGAATCTTGATACTCGAAAAAGAAAAATGTATTACTAGACACAAAAACTTATAAAAACAACAATTGTTGAAAGAAAAAAGGTTTTACCAGCAATAAATAAAGTTTAGTTGGCAATAAATAGTACAAAACAAAGTCATCTTCAGTTTTCTAAAATACGAAAATAAAAAATTAATCAAAACCTGACTAAATCAACCTTCTCACTATAACCGAAAATTAAACAATTAAAAACCTAACTAAACCTTAAAAACTAACGTGTTTGGCATGAAATAACCCACAGAGGTTGACATACCGTTAAACAAAATTCAAACTCAAAACTTTAAGCTGAACAAAATATTAACCAATCAAAACATTTTGTTAGAGACAACAAAAAGAGTACTGAATATCAGCCCTCCTATAAGACAGTGAATGCTGGAAAACCTCTCCCACAAATGAAGAAAAGATTGTGAAGCGAAAGAAATGTGGTTTTACAGAAGGATGTTGAGAATACCATGGGCCGAACAACGACAAAGGTTTAGAGAGAATGAAACGAACAGGAAAAATATACTTAACATCAGGAAGAGACAGTTGAACTTTCTACGGTACATAATGAGGAAAGTGGGTTTGGAAATGTTGACGCTCACAAGAGTATCAAAAGAAGAACAGAGGAAAACAATGCATACCTAACGAGCTTGAGTGAATGAATTGCGGAGTAGGTTTGCGAAGAGATTGCAAAGGACATGAAATTGTGGAGAGCTATGATCGCCAACCTCCTAAAGAGAACATAAGACATAAAAGATTTGTTTTTTGTTTTGTTTTTGTATGTGTGTGTGTGTATGTATGTATTGATCGGATTTTACGGTTTATCAACCTTTCACATGTTGTTGAAAGCCAGAAAAGATTTCTTTAGAGATCATAATGATCTATTGTTACAAGCCCTACTAATTAACCCATAGCTGTGGTGTGAGAAAGTGGAGTCATATCTTTCGCAATGGTATTAGCGCGGACGCGAATTTAACGAACCCTACTGGAATTGGAGCACGACCCTGTTTTTGTTTTTTTTTTTTTGTTCATTACATCACACGCACATTCAAGCGTGTAGCATGTAGCATCGCCAAGCAGTCACCCATTTAGGCTACTGACCAGGCTCTACGTTGCTTAACTCCATGATCGGACAAGAACCGGTGTTTCAACGTGATATTGCCGTAAGCTGATACGTCTATAGGTGGGTAGTGGAGGTAGATGAACAAAAGACCATGTATTGATCATTCTCTCTCTCTCTCTCTCTCTCTCTCTGCTGAAGGTGTGGGGAGTGAATAGTATACCATAGCAGAATCAAGCAGGTACAAAATTTTATTATAGTAGTGTAGAAATCAGTCAGTTATGTGCCATACATCATACACGCATGGACGATCATGTCTCGAAAGAGACATGACTGACTAGGTAGAAGATTTTCCCGGAGCAGGTTGCAATTTCTGCAGCAGACTGGTTTCCAACCAAAGCTGTAGAATGCAATCTGTTCTGCTATTGATCCCATAGCTGGGAGGAGAAAGATGAATCCATACCTTTCCCAAGGGTATTTGCGCGTAAGTGAATGCAACGAATTCAACGGAAATTCGAACTCGGTACTCCGATTTCTCATTCTGAGCCGATATCCATTTACCACGAAAATGGGATACAGAGGATGGAAGACGCATGGAAATAGAGAACGAGGCTTTCCAGAAGCGAAACGAAGTATTAAGACATAAAAGAAATGCCTTCAGAAACAGAACAGTGTTGAAATCTTGTGTATTATATATAATCTCGTATATTGCAGCTAATTATGGACAATTTCCTTACAGATAACGAGAAAAAAATGTCGCGAGAGCCGTTGTTCTAGAGGCGAATTATGGGAATACCACGAACAGAGAATGTAAGCAACGATGAATTTTTAAGGAAAATACGACAATGACAAACAAACTTATACTTACAATCAGAAAGAGACACTTAAAAATTCTGTGACATATTAGAATAAAAGACCCGAGAGAATTTGACAGTAACAGGAAATAGTAACCTACTTAACAAGTTTGTGTGAATGGAAGGCAGAAGTGGAACACAGAGGAACGGTAAAGGGCCAAAAATTACTTAGAGCAACAAAAGACAGGAAGTTGTGGAGATACATTGGCGACGTCCTGAAAGGACTTGATAAATTTAACAATATGTCATGATTACTTATTAAAAAAAGGAGAGAAAGAAAGAAAAACTGATCTGATCTGTGGGAAAAATTTTATAAATTTTCATCCACGGTTAAGGGTGAAACCAGACTTATTGCATTTCTCATCAGCTCGTGACGAGAAATTATGTGGACGCACAGTTTACTAAGAGCATGAAATTCATTGAGTACTCACTGTAACCTTTCGCTAGGTTAAACTATTTTCAATATATGTCTTGGGTCCGAATGTATGAATCCGTTATACTCGGCCCCACACTCTTGCATCTGTTTTCATTAGGTATTATTCATATAAAACACAAATTTTATTGTAACCTAATTATGTACAACATATGCAATATAGATGAAGAATTCAACTAGAAAAAAAAATGAAAATTATATAATTCTGCTTCTTCCTTCCTTAGTTACTTAGTTCCTCCGACCGTTACGCCACTTACTCTCTACACGAACCTTTCTTTCCCCTTCATCTCTCCTCAGCCTTTCTCTCACCTTTGCCAATCGGAAGGGTAGTACAGAGTGAGAGAGTAGGAGGAGAGAGCCTATAGCATTACCGTAGCAGTAGTAGCTTAAGCTAGTGGTTGTAGCACTAATTGTGTATGTGTACTGTACAATATAGTAAAAATAGGTAGGTTTGTTGTATCTTGTGACCTAATAACGAAATTTCTGGCCCCTACACCCTTGACCATGATTCATTTGATCTTTACTGTTTACAATGGACAAAGAAGCCAAGATTTTTCAGTAATAAAAAAAAACCTCTCTTTCAAAATCTCTCACAAAATAGCGTACTTTTTTTTGGTTATGGTCTGTGCATACGTCGCTTAATATAAGATTACAGTAAAGTAGCTTCTATGGACATTACTTTTATAGATATTTTAAAATTACACTGTGTGTTATCGTTATTTTATTATCCAATACCTTTGTGTTTGAAGACGTTACTATCATTTGTAGTATGAAAAAGTAAAATTTTTCCAGGAAATCATAATTATCCTTCCGTGAAAATTCCACGGGTTCCGCTAGTAAATAAAAATAAGAGATATGTCATAAGAGGCCATTCTATCTTAAATCAGCAATACTTTGTGACAATTTTCAACATCTAGTTCAGATTTTTATTTTTAATAAGTTGAATTTTAACACTCAACATTATGGGTAAAAAATATCGAATTTTATATAGTTTTTTTCGATATTTAGCATGTGCTAAACAAATTGGACGGAAAAATGAATTAGAATGACGTCCAAATACGAAAGAAATTTTCCTCCCTTAGTTGTGCTTAGTTTAATTTGTAAGCTATACAAATGTAGGTACAAAAAAAAAAAAAAAAAAAAAAAAATCAGATATTGATAAGATAGCGAGGATCACCAAGCACGATGCGTGGGAAGCGGGGTTTAGTCCGTACCAACATTGTCCATGCGTTTCTTGTAGCGCAAGACCAAGAATAAAATAGGAACAAATATTAATTATGTTCATCACTTGTCATCTCAAATGGTAGTTAATAAAACAATGTCTTTTTGCGTTACTGAACGGGGTCAGCAACACATGTAAAAGTGCCTCCATCATCGTCATCATCATTATTATTACCATTATCATCATCGCACCTTTTTAGCTACAGTGTTTGAGTTTTATTCATGATAAAGAGAGGGTTTCTTTTTGCTTCATATTCTTCTTCATCTTTTATTTATTTATTTCTTCATGCACTGGGGAAGGAATGACAATATTTTTCTATAAAATCGAATGGGCGCCTGAAATTCCAATAAACACCGATTTTACAGTTTCTAATTATGGTTCTAAAACAAGAAGGTTCTGTCATGAAATTGAATTTTTCTGGTAAAAATAAATAATGATCATATTCTAACAAGTTTCAGTTAGTAAGATCTAATCCATACATTCTTTGTCCTAATTTACCAAGAAAACGTTGTGGATCATTAATCGATCGTAATAGTAGACAGTGAGCATTTTATATTACGTGGACTATTGAACACTGCCAAGACCGTAGGGCTTTGACACTGCTCACGAGACAGGTTTGAGAAACGACGTGTGTCAACAGTATTGGATCTGTGCGATGATATTTAATAGATAATGTTTTTATGTATAATGATACAATAAACAGATAAGTATTGTATGTCACGCAAGTGTAAGGAAATAGAATAGAGGATTGATAGAACAGAAAGCGAATATATATATATATATATATATATATATATATATTCACCTCATGCCTAGAAGGAAACTGATAGAAAACAGATAGATTGATAGATGTGACAGAGGGGAAGAGAAATAAGAAAGGAAGAAGTGAGGCAGTAAAGAGAGAGAAGGAGAGAAAAATGAAAAAAATACGATAAAAGCGAGAGCAGAAGAAAGAAGCATGAAAAGAAGAAAAAGTGTAAGAAGAAGAGTGAAAAGGAGGAGAGTGGAAAGAAGAAGAAAAAGAAGAGTGGAAAAGAGAAGGAGAGTGGAAAGAAGTAGTAGAAGAGTGGAAAGAAGTAAAAATGGTAAAAAGAGAAGGAGAGTGAAAAGGGGAAAAAGAACAAAAAAGAAGGAGAAAAAGTGAGAGAAAAAGGAGAAAAGAGTGAGAAAGAGTGAAAGAGAGGAAGAGAAAATGTGAGAAGAAGAAGAGTGCAAACGAAGAAAGACTCGAAAGAAAAGGGAAAAGAAGATTGAAAAGAGTGAAAAAAGAAGAGTGAAAAAGGATGAATGAGAAGAAAAGAGAGAATAGAAGAGTGATAAGAAAAGAACAATGAAAAGAAGAGATAAAGAGAAAAGAAAATGGAGAAAGAGGGAAGAAAATGGGGAGTGAGAAAAGAAAATGGAGAGTGAGAAAAGAAAATGGAGAGTGAGAAAAGAAAATGGAGAGTAAGAAAAGAAAATGGAGAGTAAGAAAAGAAAATGGAGAGTGAGAAACTTTAAATGTGCTGTAAAATACTTGAGACAGCAAAGAGGCTGTTCTGCAGAATGACTATGAGAATACCATAGACTGAACATGTAAGAAAGAAGGATGTTTAAGCAAAATGGAAATTAAAACGACGTTTATACTAAAAATCAGAAAGAAACAAATGAAATTTATTGGTCAACTAATGAGGAAAGATGGCTTGGAGAATTCAACACTCACATATTACATTGAAGGTAAGAGGGACAGAGGAAAACCGTGAGTAATTAACTGGTGTCAATTGACTTTGAGAGAGATAAAAAAAAATGTTGCTACCATGGATAAGAAGTTGTGAAGAGTCATGATCGGCCACATTCTGAAGAAACAGGACACACAGAAGAAAAAGGAAATTTAAATCCCTTATGGAACAAACACAGCGTTACAAACATGTTTTTCCTATTGGGAAATGTTGACGGGTATATGTTGACGGGTATATCTCTCAATGGAAATAACAAGTCAATGTAAAAGAATAAAAACTAGAGAAGTGCCTTTTGAAAAACAATACACATTTTGCAGTGTGCACGCGACACGTTGTAAGGAAAAGTATAAGCGACTGCTGGGATGTTCGAGGTTTATATTTCTCTGATTGTGGCCTCTTTAATCGAAGAGTCGGAACGCAAAAGATCAGCTACTTCATTATTCATTACTCTCTACGTTCAGGTGGCAATCGATATGTTTAATCGCTGAAGTTTAATTTAGCCTGGTGATGCACAGTCTACGGCTATATCGTGTTGAATACACCGGTTCTCGTACGATTCACCGAAGTTAAGTAACATCGAGCCTGGTCAGTACTTAGATGGGTGACCGTTTGGGAATACCAGGTGCTGTAAACGTAAGGACCAAGAATGGTCTACCGATCCTCCAGGTTTGGGTGTTAGGCGCAGGACTAACAACCCTGCCCCATAAAAAACAGTTTGTTACGGAAACAGTAACAAAAAGTGCCCTACACACCATTGCGTGTATAAAGGGTAAGGTGATGATGATGGCGTTGCACAAAACAACTGTAAAAGCAGCAGCGGCTGAGGTTCGAACTTGTGGATTAGTAGGCAAAACTATAGCATTACAGCAAGTGCCCACGGTGTGCGCAAGTGAGTTTCTGAGTATAAACCAAAGTGTGTTAAGATGGAGATCTTTCAGGACATAGGCGATCATGGCTTTCCACGTCTCCCTATCCCTGGTCGCTCTTAACACGCCTTCTCCTGTTACACCATGCGACCCCCTCTCTGTCATCCACTATCTCAAGCCCATAAATCTAGAATATAAATGTATGGAAAGTAACATGGCCACAAAATGAGGGAGCAGTTTATGTATTGATTATAATACAGAATTGATCCCCCATTTTATATCCACATTATAATTTCTTATAAACAGTTGGCATATATATTCTTCTATGTGCCATGTCCTTTCAAGACGTAGGCGATCATGGTTTTCCATGTCTCTCTATCCCTGGTGGCTCTTAGCACGCTTTCACCTGTTACGCTACGCAACCTCCGTTCCGTCATCCACCTGCTCAGGCCCTTCAAATATGTTATCCGCTGCTTTCCTCTGTCTCTTTTCCCCTCTATCTGGCCTGTTAGTATCAGGTTCTCCAAGCTCTCCTTCCTCATTGCATGTCCCAGGAACTTTAGTTGTCTCTTCCTGATGCTCAGTATTAATTTCCTTTTTTGTTTTCATCCTTTCCAAAACCTTATTGCTCGATCCATGGATCAAAGAAGGGGATTTTTTTTATCATATCACCCCGAGCAAGGCGGTAACACCACTGATGCGCAGGGGGCTACGTAAGAGAGAGACAAGAGAAAGCCGGAAACCACATCCTAATCAGGGAACAATGGATGAGCCTCTTTACCTGTTCAATAGACGTGTGAACCGGGCGATAGTTTAGTCGATCTACTCCAATTGAAAAAAAAAAAAAAGAAAAGTGAAAAGATTGGAAAAGAGAAAGCCGGAAACCACATACTAATCATGGAACAAGGGATGAGCCTCTTCACCTGTTCAATAGACGTGGGTGGAGTGTGAACCGGGCGATAGTTACTTAAAATAAATTTTAACGGAAAGTAACGATGAAACGCGATCTTTTATACTAGTCGCATTGCTTCGAGGCCAGGTCGCTTGTCTATCAAGTTGTGTGTGTATCTTTGCGTAAAAATGGGAGAAGACAAAACAAGAACACACAAAAAAAAGCCAAAGAAAAAACAAAAAAACCCCGAGATGAAGTATTCTTTGCTAGAACAATGTTCATTTTTTATATATTTTAGTTTTTCGCTAAATAAATCTAAATAGTTCTGGATCTTTGTTGTTGTTTTTTTTTTGTTTTTTTTTTTAGTGCTAGTGTGGACTCTTCTAAGTAATTATTTTATCAATATTTTTTATCTCAAAACGACAGAGATTTCATTTATTTATTAATATACAAAGCACTTTTTGACAAGATTTCGAAATTGATATGAATTTTAGATGGAAAATAAATAAATAGAAAAAAGAAAATCCGTTATGATCTAAAAATAATTTTTCGGCAAATTTCAACTTAGGACGCGATAAAAATAGCAATGTATCAAAAGATCAGTTTTACTCTAGACATTGTTATCACAGTATATTCCACCAGTAATTGCTATTAATTAAAGAGTTATTTTAAAAGTTTTAATAAAATCATAAGATACAAAACCGAATAACGAAGTGAATGCCCCCATCTCTTGAAAAATTAAAACAAGAAGTTACCTGAGGTAGTTATAGCTAATTATAGCAACAAAAATGGTTGCTGGTATAGTATGTCGCCTACCTTAAAAAGCGTATTTTAAGGAAGTATTATAACTGTCTTGTAAGGTGTTATGGTGAAACACACCTATTCTATAGTGAATAGACTCTCCCACCTAATTTAAGTAGGAGTAGTAAGAGGAACGAGGGTCAGTCGATGTTGGACGATAGTAGTCGACAGTTAGTCAAATACGAAAGTAGTCAGCGACCTAGCAAGATTACACTGCGTAATACATATTATATCAAGTTCCAAACGTTTTGTACGTCGAACCTATTAGGACCAATTTTAGCACAAATACTAGCCCCCACTGCGAAAATAACTCTACAATATAAGAGTTAGGGAAAATAATTAGATTCAATAATCAGCCGAATAATTGTATCTATAAATATACTCTTACTGAGGTGGGACACATTCAAACCGGGTACACCACATACTATAGCAGAATCAAAGAGGTAGGCCACATACCCGTACAGAAAAATGTACTCTTTCGGTTACTTATGCTATGGTTTAATTAAAATTATAAAATGACCTTTTATAAAAATCAACACACTTACCGTAGGGGGTAATTTTTTAAGCCTAAAATAAAACGAAAAATTTAATTTTCTCATGGTAAATTCAGTCAGTTAAGTGCCATACATGATACACGCTTGGGCGATCATGTCTCGAAAGAGACGTGACTGACTGAACAGAAGATTTTCCCGCAGTAGGTTGACATTACTTTCCGCGGTAGACTGGTTGTCAATCAAGACTATAGGGCTCAATCTGTCCCGCTATTTATTCCATAACTTGAGGGAGAAGCGACGAATTCATACTTTTCCTAAGGGTATTTGCGCGTATGTGAATGCAACGAATTCAACTGGAATTTGAACTCGGCTTCTCGATTTTTCCTTCCGAGCCGATATCCACTGCACCACAACGCACACACAGATTCTAAATTAATGATCTCAGAATAAGTTAATGAATGGAATAAATAAAAAGCTTAATATTTTTGTTGTCAATTTTAGTGGAAAAAAATATGAAATTTCATTAAAATTCTAAAAACAGCTTTTAAAAACAAGTAAATTATCGGTGGAGTATATAGTGGTGTCAAGAGAAAATCGTATTTTTGACAAAGTTTTTTTTTGGGTTTTACTTTTTGTCTGCTCGCAAGGTGAACTTTGTCAAATTTTCTCCTATTTTGTAAATAAAGATCAAAAATAAAATATGGCGATATCAATACTAGAACGCAGGGCAAAAGTTCTTTTTTTTTCTTAAAAAGTGGTGGGGGGTGTAAAAGAAGCATGTATGTAACAATGATATTTATAAAAGATTAACTGAAAATGAATCCAGTTTTATCCTTAAATTTATTTCAACGAATTTAATACTGGATTGCCATTTTATGAAGTTGCTGTATGTTATGTAATACAATTAGTTCAAAGTACTTACTCAAGTTAAAGAGATGACGACTTCTCACAAAAGTCGACATATGAATTTGATTAAAAATTTTGATTAAACTATTAACAGAAATAATTAAAATGAAGTCATGTACCTCGCCAAAGCTTCTTTCAAGTCGGTCGCAAAGATAAGATTAAATATCAGATTAAAAACATCCCTTAACATTAAACGGAAGAAATTGCATTAAAATATATTTCTAAACGATATAGAAATTATTTAGTTTTAATGTCATGTGGACGATCATGGCTCTCCACAGATTACTTTTCTTTTAAACACAGCTATGTAAACGCCATACGGAAAATAATTACGTCACCGAGGTTTTGAGAAGCACCTTGCAAATTTCTGGTTAAAATAAATAAATAAAATGAAACTATTAAAATAGACTAGTCAACTCGTTTAAAAAAAAAAATAAAATCTGGAAATAATTTTAAAAATAATTCTGTAGAAGTGGAAAGAAGCTCTTGTTTGTAATTTTGATACAGTGTCAAATCAGCCCCTGAGTTTTATTGAGTTATTGGACCTAGCTGATTTTGGATCAGTCAGTTAAGTGCCATACGTGAAACACGCTTGGGCGATCATGTCTCGAAAGAGACATGACTGACTGAGCAGAAGATTATCTCGCAGTAGGTTGCGTTTGCTTTCTGCGGTAGACTGGTTACCAGCCAAGGCTATAGAACCCTATCTGTCCTGTTCTTTAACCCATAACTGGAAGGAAGAGACGGATGAATATCTTTCACGGAGGTATTTGCGCATAAGTGAATACAATGAATTCAACTGGAATTCGAACTCGGCTCCCCGATTTCTCGTTCCGAGCCGATATCCACTGCACCACAACACACATCCTGGTTTTGGGTACGAAAACATTTTTTGAAGAAGCCGTTCACAATATTTTTTCTTAAAAAAAAAAAAAAAAAAAAAAGAAAGAAAAAAGCTGATATTGTACATTTTTTAAATAAAGAACGAAAATTTGCATATATTAAAAATAATTATGTGCCCATTTATTCATATATAATCATATAGATGAAAGTACAATTATATAACATTTCTTAGAAAAACATAGTCATGTAGGTAATATCAGACAGATTTTAGTCAACAATACAATAATCCTCACTCATACACACAGTAAAAAGAAGCTTAAGATATTGGAGGCCGTCTACATTAAATCCAAACAATCCACACTTAATAAAATCACGTTTAAATCTGGTCATAACACATTATATTGCATTTGGTTCTGTTATCATTTCGAGCTCTCACACAGTGTGACGTCATAGAACCGCATTACAAATTTACGAAATGCGTCTGCTATTTTTGGTAACTGTCATTGTTGCTTAGCAAAGTTTTATGTCAACACAAGATAAAATCGTTGCTGATGGTGGATGTTTCTATGTTAACGTCCTTGTAACCTCTCGGAAGATGGCTCATGTGAGCCGAAAGCTTAGAATCAACTTAATAACAAATTATCCAAATGTTGGAGAATTTTTGTCTTTATTTTCACCTGAAGTTAAAGCCAAAATACGAAGTTTAGAACGGCTCCTGATTAAACATAATAGACATTGATTGTCTCTTATATTTAACAGTATAGGTTTAGAATATATATATATATACTTCGAATATTTGTGTATGTGTTTCCTAGAAAATAGTTAAAAGTCAGAAAAATAAAATATGCAAATATAAATGATGTTCCAACAGTTTCAAACTTGACATTTGAAAATAATCGCTAAGTGGCTGATTCCTAGGTGCAATAATTCTATCAAAATCGGAAAAAAATTAAAATTATTTTTTAATAAATTATATATATAATCAATGTTGTTTTATTCTGATAAATTTCGCAACTTCCGGAAGGTTTTCAAGGATATTCATGTAAAAATTTACCTCCCCCATCAAAAATCCCTATTTTTTGTTTTTAAAGTGGACCACTCTATTTAAGTCGTGTCAAAAATATGAAAGAAGAAAAGTTATCTCTACTTGCTCTTGGCTACTCATACCAATTATATATACATACATATTCGTGCTGAGTTGTGATAATGTTTAGCACCAAGGTTGTCGTTTTTTTTTTTTTCAATGGTAAGCAGTTTTTTTTATCTTAAAGTGCTCGATAGCGGGGTGGAGATAGAGAATTGATAAGTACAAAGAAGCTAACGAATGGGAACATCATAACGAAACTTCGAAGTAGGCATGAACCTGCTCAGTTGAAGTGACAGACTCTTTGTGTTATATAATTATTTTTATTATTCGCTATTTATCCGTAACTCTATTTCTTCCTATGTATCCACAAATTAATGTTTTATTTTATACGAGATTATTAACTAATATTTTAATCTGTCTTGATACGATTAGAGACGACGTGCTAATCTCTTTTCGTAAAGTTCGAATCATTCTTCCTTTTGACATTTTACCAGGTTGACAAGTTTGCCAATGTCCGATTTTCTTGAAGTGAAAACATCTGTTGAGTCCATCGTTAGCTTTTAACGAACTGGACATAATGCCTCTAGGAACCTATCTTCGGTTAAACTGTGTTAAGGATTCCTTTGAACGTAATAGTGTTTGTGTACCAGATTTAATTAATATTATAATGGAAAAAAGAAAAAGAAAAGTGTAATGCGGGTTTTATAACAAATAAGACTTTCAGAAATCAATTACCAGATGCAGTTTGATTTTTTTTACGATTTATCAACCAATTTTAAGTTAATTAAAGCAGAAATATATTTTGAATTGTATGAATAATTCTTTTGTTCTCGAGTGAACATTGCATTAGCAATTTTTTGAGAATAAAAATGTATTTTTTTCAGATAAATGTTCTACTATTAATCCAGAGCTGGGATGGATGCATACCTTTGCCAAGAGTATTTGCGTCTAAGTGAATCTATTATTACGTTAGAACATGTACAAACTACTACAAAATTGTACATTTTGTTTCGACATTGAAAGAACAATGTCTCATCAGGTAGTTAATAATGATGGTAATAAACATTTGAGAAAAAAAAACACTTCCCTTTATTTTTAGAATTTTTATTTATTTTATTCCGTACGAGATAAAAAGATATTAAAAAAGGGGAAAAGAAAGCGGGAAGAAAAGATTAGAAAATAAGATGAGAAATCAAGAAAAGTTAAAGAAAGAGGAAAAGGAAAGATACAAAAGAAATACAAAGTGAAAAGGAAAATAAATGAGAAAATATAGAGAGGAAAGAACCATAGGAAACGGTTAAGAGTGAGAAATTTAAAATTATGACCGGAAGTGAAATGCAGACAGATATTGACATCGGTTACACTGTGTAAGGGGTCAAATCTTTCGGTATTTAAAAAAAAAAAAAAAAAAAAAAAAAAAGAATGGTACTTCTATAAAGAAATGGAAGAGGAAAAAGGAAGATACAGAATAAGTAGAAAGTGAAGAGGAAAAGAGAGAGGAAAAAGTGAGAAAATGGAGAGGGAAGAAAGGGAAGAGACAATGGAAACGGCTTAGAGAGTGAATGTTAAATTTATACCGGAAGTACATAGAACGTTGTAATTATTTTCTTCGTTCTTATTCATTTGTATATATATATATATATATATATATATATATATATATATAGTGTATCGAGGCAACAAATAATTTTTTAAACATATACTGTTAAATATAAGAGATAATGAATGTCTTATGTTTAATCATGAGCCGTTCTAAACGTCGTATTTTGGCTTTAATTTCAGTTGAATATAAAGACAAAAATTCTTCAACATATTCCAACACAATATAAAATCGTCGGTGATGGTGGATGTTATTGTGTTACCGGCTTAATAACCTCTCTGAAGATGGCTCATGTGAGTCGAAAGCTTAGAACCAAATTAATAAAAAATTATCCAAATGTTGGAGAATTTTTGTCTTTATTTTCAACTGAAATTAAAGCCAAAATACGACGTTTAAAACGGCTCATGATTAAACATAATAGACATTCATTGTCTCTTATATTTAACAGTATATATTTAGAAAATATATATAATATCTCTCTCTTTCTCTTTATACATATAACTGAGAGTGCGCGTTGATGTAAAAAGAGATAGAGTCCTGTCTTTCCCAAAGAGCATTCGTATGAAAGTGAATGCAACAGACGCTTCCTCTTTCTACAACAATAAACACTACGCACATTTACTCATTTTTCAACGCTCCTCTATACTAAACTTTGATAAGCAAATCCATAATTGCATGAATCAATTTATTTTTTCTCATAATATCGATCTATTCATTATGTCCATCTATCACTGTTTTATAAAACTGCGTTTACGTTGGGGTGTTCGGCTAGAGTGAAATCAGTATGTCGATGTAAAATTCGGAGATGACTCTTTCGCGCTTATTTTATTTGTCGAGCTAGCTCGGATAATCATGGTTCTATCACGCCAACTATCACGGTCCTGCTTCAAAGCCAGAACGTCATTGGGAAGACATCAGTGTCATAACATAGTTGGTCAATACAGGTATTTACTGGGCAGCCAGTCTTGCTCCATGGCTAGGTACTCAGAACAGAAGATAACTGGCGTGTCCTGTCTTTGCTCGCTAGCAGTGCCTTACAAATACATTCGCATAAGTTTGTAGAAATATCAGAATTACCTAAACTTCCCTTAGTGTTTATCCATAAGTAATTTTATGTCTTATCACGTTTAGAAAGGATAGATACCTTTCCAACCACGGGCGTGGTTCAGAAGACAGGACTTGTAAGGTTAACACAATCAAAGTTTTAACATCAAACAACTAGTTTTGTCATTGACTCATGAAATAGTAAAGACAAACAAAAAATAATAAAAACCAAAAAAGTAATATTAGATCGTAATCAGTCTAACATTTTTTGTAAGATGAATAAAGAAGCAGTGAAGACCTTGAAATCAAAAGAGTTGAAAATGGCTTCCTATTTGTCACACACACACACACACACACACACACACATGTAATTAAAATATTTTTTTTAATTCCTTTTTGTTAAATTTTATTATAATGGGCACTTCGTATTTAAAGTAGACGTCCCACTTTTATTTATTAAATAGTACGTATTAAACAAAACGGACTGTGCATTCGACAAATCTTAGTAAAGAAAATGTGTTCTTCAGGTAGAGATTGAACCTGCATCCCTCTTTTGAAGGGAAACCACTTTTTGAACCTGCGTGCTTTATCGCTTGGTCACGAAAAAAAAAAAAGATAAAAGGGAACTTTACTGTGACCTCACAGTACGAAAATACGAAGTGTCGACTATAATAATGTTTGAAGTAAAATATGACAAAAAACAGAGAGCCTACTCAGCAAAATCCGAAGTAGATATATAGATATATGTAGAACACTTCAGTCCAGAGTTTCATTCGGAAAGTGATTTTCAAACGGTTTAAAGATGGGTGCTGAAAAGTTATTTGACTATCATATTTGCGAAAACAATTTAGATCTTTGGTTGACTTTTGGGAATTGAATCAGCTGGAGAAAATTTCGCCACTCCTATATATATATATATATATATATATACACTCACACACGGTATGCAAAAGTAACTATATAACCATGAAAACCAAATGATATTTTTTACACATCTCCCCACCCCCATCCGAAACGAACGATAGTCATTGGGAAAGATCCGATGAAATTACTGTGTATTTATTTTTCCAGACTCCTGTCTAATTAGATGCGTGTGTGTATGTGTGTAAGATAGAAATATACAGGTAGATTGATTTGTATACACGCGATTTTAAGTCCTCTTCTGCTTGTATGAAATATGAAACATCGTCCAGGTCAATATGATCATACAAAAGTAGAAGGCGGAAAGAAGAAAACGAGGAAAAAAAAAGAAAGCGGAAGAAAAAAAAAAAGGCGAGGGAAATGAGAGAGGAAGGAAGGACAAAAACATGAGAGAGGAAGGAAGAGGATGAATGAAAAGAGAGGAAGGAAGAAAGAAGACGTGGAAAAAAGAGAAAGGAAGGAAGAAAGGAAAGGAGGGAAGAGAGAGGAAGGAAGGAAGGAAAGGAGAGAAGAGAGAGGAAGGAAGGAAGAAAAGGAGGGAAGAGAGAGAAGGAAAGGAAAGGAGGGAAGAGAGAGGAAGGAAGGAAGAAAAGGAGGGAAGAGAGAGGAAGGAAGAAAAGGAGGGAAGAGAGAGGAAGGAAGGAAGGAAGAAAAGGAGGGAAGAGAGAGGAAGGAAGGAAGGAAAGGAGGGAAGAGAGAGGAAGGAAGAAAAGGAGGGAAGAGAGAGGAAGGAAGGAAGGAAGAAAAGGAGGGAAGAGGAGGGAAGGAAGGAAGGAAAAGAGGGAAGAGAGAGGAAGGAAGGAAGAAAAAGAGGGAAGAGAGAGGAAGGAAGGAAGAAAAAGAGGGAAGAGAGAGGAAGGAAGGAAGGAAGAAAAGGAGAGAAGAAGGAAGGAAGGAAGGAAAAGAGGGAAGAGAGAGGAAGGAAGGAAGAAAGGAGGGAAGAGAGAGGAAGGAAGGAAGAAAAGGAGGGAAGAGAGAGGGAAGGGAAGGAAAGGAGGGAAGAGAGAGGAAGGAAGGAAGGAAAGGAGGGAAGAGAGAGGAAGGAAGGAAGGAAAGGAGGGAAGAGAGAGGAAGGAAGAAAAGGAGGGAAGAGAGAGGAAGGAAGGAAAGGAGAGGAAGAAGGAAGGAAGGAAGAAAGGAGGGAAGGAGAGAGGAAGGAAGGAAGGAAAAAGGAGGGAAGAGAGAAGGAAGGAAGAAAGAAAGAAAAGGAGGGAAGAGAGAGGAAGGAAGGAAAGGAGAGAAGAAGG